>JACWRQ010000521.1:0-13155 GCA_014849955.1 Cryphonectria carpinicola | reverse complement strand
ATCCCCTTTGAACTGGGGGGGGTGTTGCTGGGCCAATTTCTTGAATTGAAAAAGAAATAGAACCCTTTTCTGCTTTTCCTCCCCCCCCCCCCCCCCCGCCTCCCTCTCTCTCTCTCTCTCACACACTCTTGCTCCCCCCCCCCCCAAAAGATTCTTCTAACTGACAAATAAACACAACTTGCCAGACTACGAGGCCCTCCCCTGGGAATACTCCTGGAACGCCCACCACGACATCGACACCCTGATGAGCTACATAGGCGGCCAAGAAACCTTCCTCGCCCGCCTGGAGATGATGTTCACCCCGGGCGCCTACCCTTCTGGCTCCTTTGACGAGATGATCTTCAACCCGGGCAACGAGCCCTCCTTCACGACCCCGTACCTCTTCAACTTCATCAACCGCCAGGACCTCACCGTCCTATACACCCGCCGCTTCGCCCAGGCCTTCTACAGCCTGGGGCCCGACGGCCTCCCCGGCAACTCAGACGCCGGCGCCATGGAGACCTGGCTCCTGTGGGTCATGATCGGTCTGTATCCCATGACGGGCCAGACCACCTTCTTGATTGGCAGCCCGTGGTTTGCCGACCTGACCATCGACCTGGGCACCGGGAGCACCCTGCATATCACCACCACGGGCGGGTCCGAGGAGAGCTACTACGTCCAGGCCCTCCAGGTCAACGGGCAGACGTGGAACCAGACGTGGGTGACGTGGGACGACATCTTTGCCAATGGTGGCACGCTGGACTTTGTCCTTGGGCCAGAGCCTGCCAACTGGACTACGGGACCGCCGCCTCCTAGCCCAGCAACGGAGACCACGACCCAGCGCAGGCGATGAGGTTTTTTTTTGGAGGCCCGTGATATATTGCATGGGGTTGTCCGTCTTGCATAGCAGAACCGAGGGTGAGGAGAGGGTAGTCACCTTTGTCTATATAACAAAATACTCAAGTGTCTAACGTACAAGTAATGCCCACTTCACTCATTCATTATACTAGCTAACTAATCAACACGAGGATTTATAACTAGTCATACATTTCAAGTGAACCGTAAGACGCCCACATGCACTTGGATGAAATGAATATCCCCAGGATTGTAGAGTCAACCCGACCAACAAAAAGCCAAGTCAGCTTTCACATTCTGCAAAAGTGCCTTCGGACCAAGCGTTCGTGGTCTGTTTTCACCAAATTAATATCATTCCATTGTTCCGAAACCTCCTTGGTATGTGGGTATGAGTAATTTGCTGTCCAGTTCCGTGCCCGCCAATGACCTCGTGGGTATCAGACCAGTCCATCATCCTCCCCGCCCAGCCATGCGCGAAGACAACCCTTGCTGCGAAACCTCGCAGCCCGTTACATCCCACCTGGCGCGGTGATTATGATCACCATGCACCATGCCCAAAATTGTTGTGTGTACTATCAAAAGTACGAGAGTATGTACAAGTTCCCAATTCGATTCCTCATCGCGCATGGTATTAAACCAACCAACCAGACAAACAAGTCCCATGCTGTGTAGTCCTGTGGCCCTTCTCAAACTTCGTCCTTTAGTACGAAGGGCCGGCTATGGAACCTGAGCGACCCATCGCGTCGTTGATCTTACGAGTGAGATCAATCATGCCGGACAGGTTGCGTAGAACCGGGTCGTTGGGCACCGCCATGTTGAGGCGGACAAATACGTGCTCGAGGCGGCTCTTGACCAGAGACATAACCCGCGGGGTAATCTCACGAACCTGTCCCTCCTGTTGTACAGTGTGTCAGCAGACATATTGCGCATAGTAGAAGCAAGGGACCAGCCCAAAGAGGCTTGGAATTTCGGTTGCTTACAGTACTTACAATCCTGGGCAGAGCCTCGTAAAATTGAATCAGGACCATCTCGGTCCAGGCCAGCTGCTTGTGCAGCACCTGTGCGTTGTCCAGCTCCGACGTTATAGTTGCCGCCACCGTCAGCAGGAGTAGGGGGTTTAGGTTGCGGATGAACTCGGGATCGTAGTTGGCAAGCACCTGGTTCCACACGGCCTGCCCATCTTTTGACTCCTGAATCCAGGTCATGACAGCGTCGTCGTAGTTACCCGCTTGCATATGATTGCGCACTCGCGAGCAGACATCCTCAAGCTCCAGGCGCTCTCGGTTCTCCTGGGTCATCTGCTGGAGCGCTACCTGCTCGCCAGCAAGCTGCTGGGCCTGTTGGGCCGCCTGGTGCTGGCTTGAGATGTGACTGACGACCTGGCTGGACGTCTGGCTCGCGGGGCTGCCAAACTGCTGCGAGTGCTGTAGGGCATGGATGTTGGGATTCACAGCCTGCAGCGGCACTGCTTGGCCCGAGTACTGTTGCTGCTGTGGTGACACAATCGCGCTGGCGTTGCTGGCCCACTGCTGTTGCTGGCTCGGTGGGGAAGTCAGGCCAGCCACGGATGGGTTGGTGTATTGACTTGCTGCCACAGAGCCTTGAGGGCTTTGAAAGTGTTGTTGGGAGGGGGCAGCAGGGGCAGCGAGGTGCTGCAGAGCTTGAGTCTGGCTGTGAGACGGGCTGTGGTACGCACCGCTTCCTCCACGTCCCTGGCTGACTTGTCCCACGTGTCGTCCACTGACTTGCGCAGGCGAGACTTGGCGCTGCTGGGCGAGTTGGTTCTGCAGGCGCAGGATCTCCTCTTGGAAACGCGCCTGGGCACTCGACATGGTACTCAAAGTCTCCGACATGCTTGTGCTGAGAGCAACAAGTTGCTCAAACTTCTGCATGTCCTTCACACGGATCTGTTCCATGGCATCGAACTGGGTCGTGACGTTGGCCAAGATCTCCTTGCCACAGGCGCTGGCAGCTTCGGTTGCAACCTTGGTGAAACGCGGGATGATCCTATCATCGAGTAATGCGTACAGCTGTTCGTCGATCTTGTTAGAGAGGGTACGGACCACCTTGTCCGCGACAGCTTTGGCCAGCTCGGGCTTTCGCAGGGCCTGGTCCATCGCACGCGGCAGGGTATCCTGCACCTCTCTCTGAACCGACTGGGCGACGGTGTTGCCAAGCTTGCCGTCAAGCTGGTTGACCACGGCGTTCGTCAAGACATTGCCGATCAACGTCGTGATGGGGCCGCCAAGCTCATCCTGGACGATCTTGGTGAGCACATCCTGGCAGTTCTCGTTAAGACACAAAGATACCTGGCTGAGAAGCTCGTCCTGACGACGGTCAAACTTGCTGTCGCGCGCCTGCGCGTCGCGGTCAAGAGCCTTGCGGAGACCGACCAGCTCGGACTGGATCGAGCCAGTGATGTTGTCCATCAGGCGCTTCTCCATGCTGTTGATGCGACTGTCTACTTCTTGCGTGAAGGTAAAGGATGACTTGGACGCCTCTGCGGGTTTATGCGTGGTCGTAGCCACAACCCTAGGCGTGTTGCCGTTAGTCTGGCTGGCCTCACGCTCGTGCTCGGCCAGTGTAGCTGCCAGCGTAGCAGCCTTCTCGGCGGCAGCCTTCTTCTTGCGACCTCTCTTCTCGGTCTTCTCGCCGGCGGCAGGAGCAGTAGGCTCTTCCTCCTTGCTCTCCTTCTGCTTGGACGGCGACACTTCCTCTCTGGCCTTTCGCGTGACTGGCAACTCAGGCGCAGTCTCGGCGACGGGCTCCTTGGGACGGACAGCAAGACGGACTTGGGGTGCGGGGACTGCTTCCTCGGCGGACTGGGCCTGTGGTTGAGGGGGAGGCTGCTTCAGCTTCCCGATCTCAACCACGCCAGCCTCGATGGCATTGACGGGGTCCATAACCTTGTTTTCCTTATCCCAGCCGAGATCCGGCGCCTTGATCGACAGGCAGGCCACACCCTTGGAGTGCATGGCGTACAGCTCAAACAGGGTCGCCTCATCGCCATCGCTGGCAGAAGCAGGCTGCTGAAGGAGGTACAGGCTGCGCAGGACACCCTTGTTGGCGAAGGAGTACTCCCTCATTCCGCTGATGACCGCAGTAGAGTCAGGAACGGGAATCGACGAGTCTTGCGCCACCAGCTTCTGGATGTAGTCCACCTGAGAGTTGTTCCTCAACGCATACTTAGGGGCTGAGAGGTGTAGGAAGTAGATGGAGTTACGGGTAGGGTGGCCGACCACGATGATACCGGAGGCAGGGTGATACATAACGCTGCAGACGGCATCGGACTCTTTGCTGTGCGGCAGGTTGAATTCCTGGACCGGTTTACCCAGCGCCAGGTCCCAGAGTTGCAACGTGTGGTTCTGTTTCATACCCACGATCAAGTAGCGCAGCGCAGTCCGCTTCTGGTACGGTCGAAACTTATCCAGCAGCAGCACCGAAGTCGGCCATGCCTTCTCTCCTTCGGGCGTCGTAGTCAAGGTCATCAGAGGCTCTTTTACCTCCAAAGACGTGGAAGCCGGCCCTCCATTGCCGTCCATGGTCGTCAACTCGCGGACGTCCCAGAACTTGACGCGGCCTGACTTGTCCAGCGAAACCACGACAGTATCATCCTGACTGAAAGTGAAGTCCTTACCAGCCTTTCCAGTGTTGATCTTTAGGGAACACTCCTTAGCCAGCCGGTCGGTATCGACCACGCGGTCATGACTCGGCTTGAGCAGGTTGCGCTGCATGACGAAGGACGGAAAGACGATGTTGATCGACTTGCCACGTCCAACGGCAAAATACTCGGGGTGGTTCGTGGAGGGGCGGGCTCGGGTCTTGAGAACACCACCGGGGGCGTCGCCTTCCTGGGTGCTGCTGGGAGGTAGGGCAAAGCCGTACTGCTCCAGATGAGCATCTTCCAGATGATCCTTCTCCCCATCTTTGATCTGGACCCAGTAAACAGTGCCGCTGATGCCCGTGCCGATGATGGTCTCCTTGACCGTCGAGTGCTGGTCAGCAGGGGTAGAAGAGATGGCGAGGTTGAAGATGCGATCCTTCGTATCAGAGAACAGCTTAGCATCACGGCCATCATCCTGTCTGATAACACGGAGGCCGCCGGCCTTGGACATGCCGTATGCCAGATAGTTCTCGGATGCAGCAACCAGGTTGCGATCAATCTGGTCGAATTCCTTCTTGAGCCTAGCAATGTCGAGGATAGACTCATCACGGATCACAGGACGCGAGTCGTTGGCACTGTCCTGAACATTGATAGCAATCCAGGGCTTCATCGGGAAGTTGAAAACCTTGATGGGCTTTGTAGTTTCTTCGATGACAACGATTTCATCCTCGGCCTCGGCACTTTCCCAGCTGTCAGCTACCGGGCCCTGGGCGGCAGAGTCCACGATATCGCGAACAGCCTTCGCTACGTCAGGCTGCAGAGTCGTGCCCAAAACGTCGCTGTTCTCCTCCTTGTCGAGCTCGTGTTGAATGTCGTAAGCTGCTGCAGCTGCAGCTTCTTCGAACTCTTGATCCGTCTTGGCCGCCATCATGTCTCTGAGCTCTTGAGTGATCCGAGCCTGCGTCCGCTCATCCTCTGCACGAGCCAATGCTTCCTGGGCCTCTTTATCCACCTTATCCGCAATATCACTGACCGCTTCGGAAACAGTCTCCTTGTTCTTCTCTTCGGTCTCGCGGACAGGATAGGGGGGGTTCGAGTGCTGCGAAGTAGGGGTCGAGTCGAACTTGCGGCGCACATGCTCACGTGATTCGAGGTGGCTGCTGGTGCTTGACAGACGCTTGTGGTCGAGGGGGCTATGGGCAGAGCCGGGCTTCTTCAGAATCTGAATAGGAGGATGTCCTTGTATGCTCGGCGAAGTGCCAGGCGTGACAGACGTCTTGGAGCCTCGGTTCTGAGGAGACGCAGAAGCGATAAGCTCTTCGAAAGGGTTGATATGGCTGAACATGGCTGCCTTCGTAGCTGGGGAACCGTTCTGGCTGGATTGAGCGGGCTCGAACTTGAGTTGCTCGACATCCTTGGGAGCAAAATCAAAAGAAGGAGCAGTCGGGACTGCAGGAACTTCAGCGGGAACTTCGGCAGGAGCTTCAGCAGGCTGATCGCTCTGACTAGGTTTGGGCCGGTTCAGGAGATCAAGCAGGTACCGCTGCGTATCTTTAGGAGGAGGGTCAGCGTTCCAGTTGTTTGAAAGCTGTAGCGGCTGCGATTGCTGCTGCTGCGGCTGCGGCTGCGGCTGTGGCTGCGGCTGTGGCTGTGGCTGTTGTGCAGGCTGCTGCTGTGGTTGTGGTGGCTCCGGCTTCGAAACCTCAGTCTCGAACTTGCCCTTCATAAGGGCAGCGAGTAGGCCGGTAGGATCGGCAGAGGACGGAGCAGGTGCGTGAATCATATGATTGCCCTGGTCGGAGGCATGGCGAATGAGAGATTCGCGACGGAGCTGGTCGTTGGGCTGGGACTGGGGAAGGTTGGGCTGGGAGGAGCTCTGCTGAGCGCCTTGGCCGCTGCTCATCTTCAACAAGCTCAGCAGGTTCGCGGTGCGATCCCCGCCGCCCTCAGCACCAGGTCTGGCCATCAGGCCAGGAGGAAACATGGTGCCAGACGGAGGGGTAGGAGCAGCTGGGAGAGGGTAGTTGCCGTGCTGGTTGTCCTGGGGCTCGGCAAGCTGACCTTCCTGCTGCCAGTGCGGGCGGGGGGCCTCGTCGCCGAGCAGGTGCATGGTGTTGCGCATGTCAGCCATGGTAGGCCTCCACTGCATCTGCTGAAGCTGTTGGGCAGCCTGTTGCTGGTGCTGCTGGAACTGAGCGGCGGCGGCGGCGTTGGGATCGCCGGACTGCTGACGCTGGTTGTGGTGCTGCTGCAGCTGGGCTAGGATGGAGTTGATAGAACCGTCACCAGAGCCAGGACCAGGAGGAGCTCCGGGGCCTCCGCCGCCGTAGCTAGCCATGATGAGGCCGTCGAGCTTGTCAAGGTGTGGCCAGCACCGGTGGGAGATGACGCGGTGCTGGAGTCAGTTCTTGCTCAGGGCCCGTTGCGCGTTATCCAACTTCAAACAACCCCAATTGAATTGTGCAACTGTTGGAGGGTTGCAGCAGGGAAGAAAGGATAGAAAGAAGTTTGATGACGGGAGAGCCGCGGCAGAAGGAAAAATAAAAGTGGGAAAAGTGGTGATGAAAGTGACTGGGTTTTGGGTGGGGGGGGGGGGAAGGAGGATGGGGGCGTGGGTGCTAAGCTTTCCTGGCAAGCCTGGCTGGGTATCAAACGGAAATGTGAGGCGCCCAGGGTCTCCTAGTGATGCCCCATGAAGTCTGGTCAGGATCCCCCGCTCAGATCCAGTTCAAATCGGTCAGATCCAAACACAGTGAGATGAACCGCACCTTGCTATGCCTGCTTGTAGAAGGAGAAAGATGGCAGTGCGAAGCAGAAAGCTGGTCGATCCAAGTGACGGGATAGACAAGACAATATGAGACGAGAAGGAGGAGAAAAGATGGGGCGGAGGGGGGAGGGGAGAGGTGAAGGTTGAAAATGCGCGAAGAGCGACGAGGCGTGCGCGAAGAAGGGTGGCAGGCAGGGTGGGTAAGTAACTTCCTAGGATCAGGGCGGTGGTACTGAGTGGTCGTGACCCCCTTGCCGCTTACCCTGTGCCTGCCTCTCTGCTGCAACTCTGGCAGCCCAACGTTCGCCAGATGCTTTTGCCCAAAAGTCTCCGCAGAGGGAGGTCGAGGTTGCTTTTGCCCGGGCTGCGGCCCAAGGTACGTCATGCACGATGCGGGCAAAAGTGATGCTGGGCCACGCAGCAGGCAGTGAGTGGCTGGGTACCAGCAGGAGCAGGTGAGCCTGGTACTCGCCAGCGGTTGCCGGTCTAGCGGCTCTGCAGCCACCAAAGATACTGCAGTACAGTACTTGCAGTGCTACCACCATAGCACCATAAGTTACAGCACTACTAGCGGCAGAAGTGTGGTTCCAGCTCCAATTTGCCGGGTCACTTCACCCATCCACCCGGGGCCACACCACTGCAGAATAAAAAAAAAGGGCGATGCCTAGGCCCCCTCAGCGAACCCCGGCCGTAGCGGGCCTAAGGTCGCCCAAAAAGATTTCGTACTGGCCTTGCTGACATTCGCATTCAACACCAATTAACCCTCCAGTCTCAACTTTCTCGCGCCCAAATCCTTGTGTCAACAACTTTCACAGCCTTTGACCCTTCCTTTCTCCCACCTGAGACACGGCCTCCAGCATACCGCAAGAACAGTCTCACACCCCTACTACGACACTTGTGCAAACTCGCCACCCACCTCGATCCTCAACGCGCTGCAGCCGTACAACGCGCCTCTACTCCGTGTCCATACGGAACAACTTCTGAGCTGGACTGCCCATCGCCACGATCACTCCGCCCCTCCCGATCAGCCAGCTCAAGCGCACGCCTACACCTCCACGCCATCGCGATCTAGACACCTACAGACGACGCCACGCCTCTGGCGATGCTGTCCGCCTCGACCATCCGGCGGTGAATCGAGCATATCTGACGAGTAAAATCCCAAACGTCACATCTCTCCTCCTCCAGACCAAACAACATGTTCTGTCTCCGAAGGCAAGTCATACCCTCACCGGCAGGATACTGGCCATCCCAGCCACCTGCTGCTACTGCTGCGCAACCCCCGGCGCAGCAAAAACAAGAGACAAAGGAAGAGAAAACTAACGTGTCCCTCCTTGGCCCCCCCCTCTCTCCAGCTGGCTCCCGCTCCTCTTCATCCCGACCAACGCCTCGCCGGCCTTCATTTTCCTCTTCTTCGTCTGCACGTACTTCCTGAACCGGCCCTGCGTCTACTGCTCCTTCCTACTGCTCATTCTGTTCATGACCTCGTGCAACTGGTCCGATAGATGCTTCTTCGACTTCAGCAGCAACTGGTTCCAGCCGAGGCCCGGCCTGTCCTACTTTACCGGCAGTAACGGTGCCGCCGCGACCGCCGCCGAGAATGCCTCCTCTGTGCTGGGCTCCCTGCAAGACCTGACTGCCACGGCCAACGCGACGGCGCTTGTGGCCAAGGACCTGATTAACACCACGGCCAACGCCCTGGTCGGGACCGCCGCGGAGCAGGCCGCACAGGCCAGGACCGAGTGGACGGGGATAGGGATGGAGTGGCTGAGGAGCCTGCTGGGGAAGAGGGAGTGGAGGGTTGATTGCCTTGATTTGTATATTCGGCTCTGAGTGGAGGACAGCGAGTAAAAAAACTATTTGCGGAGACACACCGATATACGAGGTTACTATTATTATTTCCTGGAAAAGGCCACGACAATGAATGGCATGGGAACAATATAGCTACATGCATGAATACCCCAGGGTGCATATCATATCTCATCACCATGATTGAACATGAATTGTCCGCACTATTGAACAAGTCCAATTGATCACGCGGCCAAGGCAAGGCCGGACTATATCTTTGCCTTGGGGGCCTCCTTCTTCTCCTTTCCATCCTCATCCCACAGATCATCCCACGGCACCTTTAGCTCCATGTGGTCCTTGATCGGCGGCACGTGGATCTTGTGGTGGTCGCACACGGCATACGTCGTCTTCCCGTCCTCGCTGGTCATCCAACCCTTGATGTAGGCCGTCTGCCGGCCCACCTGGTACGCATAAGCGTGTACTACTACTGTCGTATCTGTGAGAGATGTGTATGTTAGTAAGGCCTGTGCTATATACACCACGGCGGCGCCTGGGCACAAGGAGTTCTTTTTTTTTTCTTCTTCTTTCCCTTTAAAACGAGAAGAATTCAGAAGACTTTGAGGGTAAAGAACGGACTTATGGGTACGGCTTTTAGGTAGCTGAGATTCAGCATCCTCGTGACACCCCCTAGAAACCTGCGCCGCAAACCCCCTCATCAGCAAAGCGTAAGTTCTTCTCTCTCTCCCCCCCCCCCCCCCCCCAGCCCCCCAATGGATCCACCACTCTGGACAAGGAAACTCACGCCCAGAACCCAGGTCTAGCCACCGGCCCCAGCGCAATGGTCGTCAGCATATCAAATATGACGCCCGCCGCGCCCCCGTGCATCACGCCGTTGTAGTTGCCGAACTCCGGGCCAATGAAGATCCTGCTCGTGCACGAGGACACGATGCCCGTGTTGGGCAGCTGGGGGAGCGGCGCCCTGTCCGTGCCGCTCACGCCGGGAGACGGCGGTGGGGGTGGTGGCACGTCGTAGGGAGGGCCTAGGGAGGCGTCTAGGATGGTGGCGTTGTGCATGGTTGTGTTGTCGAAGGCTGGGCCTTTCCTGGCCTGGACGAGGCGGTAGCTTTTGTGAGGCATGTCAGTCTGGAGGTACTGTGTTCCGTTTTGAAGGGGATCGGATTCTAGGAGTTGACACCTGGGACTTTGAATGGGATATCCTGTCAATGGCAGTCCGGTCTCTCCAAAGGCATACGTACCGGTCAAAGATAGCTTGCACGGCCGCCATAGCCTTGCGCCTGTTCTCTTCCCTCGACAGGGTGGACGCATCTCCTGGCCTGGGCATTGTGATGTTGTTTTGTCCTCCTTCACAGCTATTTTCCACCGTTTTCCGCCACGCTGCCGAGCATATGAAGTTGAACTTTCTGCGTCCTTTTCTATTCCTCGGCAGTATATAGATCGGAGGAGGGGAAACAAAAGATTCCTCGTGCCTAAGCTTCACCCAAGTCGATATCAATTCCTCAGGTCAAGACACAGATGAGTCTCGGCAGCGACGTGGAGAAACAGAAGGTATGGCCCAAATGAGATGGGACAGCCGTACGCA
Organism: Cryphonectria carpinicola; assembly: GCA_014849955.1. Taxonomy (NCBI): domain Eukaryota; kingdom Fungi; phylum Ascomycota; class Sordariomycetes; order Diaporthales; family Cryphonectriaceae; genus Cryphonectria; species Cryphonectria carpinicola. Next base: position 2,565 of record JACWRQ010000521.1, on the reverse strand, counting down.
ACGGTTGTACGGTGATCAGATCTCGTCAGCTTCTTTCCGACTAGGCCAGGGAGTCTTCAAGATGAGGGAGCCGCTGTCGGACTTCACATCCATCCTCCGCACGATCAAGGCTCATGTCGCGATGCCGAGGTTCTGGGCTATATTTCCTTCGCAAGGCCCGCGATCCCTGTCTCCAACGCCTAGTGTGGGGTTCCCTGCTCCTAAGTATTTACTTGGCGGTATCAAGGTACCACCAATAGCACAGCGTCAAGACTCGGACTCGCCTTCCTCACCAACAACAACCATGCCCGACAGCAAGTTCTATTGCGATCACACCTCGTTCAAACCCAGCAGGCGGAAGGTGTGACGGTCGCCAGAGATGTCAGCCCATGAGCTTCGAGCCCAATGATGTCACCCACGTCGCTCAGCACGCGCCTGCCTCGAACCCGACCAGTGCGAAGACCTTATGGACATTGGAAGGAGCAACCACCGGGTCAACAGTGCTTATAAGGAAATTTTTCAGTGGCAGCCTGTACTAGAACGGCTTCTTCCCATCAACAACAACAACGATCATTCATATCTTTTTCTTGGACCAGTAATTCCATGTTCAACCTTTGAAACTGCAGCATCTACTGACCTCTGATGCTCAACCGCATCATGCCATTTCAAAGCACGCCGCCCTCGCCAGCGAGGAGCAACGCCAGCCCTGCTGCCGAGGGAAGGACCTCGGCGAGGCAGCTCCAGAGCCTCTCACTTGGCTCCTGAGCCCACGGCGACAAGGACTCCGGCCTCTTCCTTGAGGAAACATCGCAAGAGCTTCATGCCGCCGAGAGCGATTCCGAAATCCACTCGACCGAGCTCGGGAGACTGCACCTGCCTACCTCTTCTCAAAACTCAGCATGGAGTCTCCACCTTGACCATTCACCATGAGTGCCTCACCATGACTTGAGTCATCTCTGGAAATTCGGCTTCGGCTCCTGCCTTTGCACTCTACATCTCGAGACTTCCCCCCTGTGTCAATCCTTTTCCCAGTTATGGATCTATTTTGCCGACTCCCCTCATCGACATTGTTCTATCAACCAGAGGCTGTTCACTTTCCTCAGACTTGCTGCGAATTATGGGCCCGGCCTGACACGGACGCAAATACTGGGCCGGCTCCTGCTTCTCTCTATCGAGAGAGTTACTCAACGCCTATACAAGGACGGCCCCGGCCAGACGCAGAGGTGACGAGGCCGGCTCCTTCTTCTGCGAGCACGACAAATTGTGCCTCTCCACCCTTGCGAGTACTTTGACAACAGCAACGTTCGATCTACTAGGCCACCATATTCTGACAATCACGGCGGTCGAGGCTCTCGGACTATATGGAGGTCCACGCGGGGGACGAGTGGTGTGGAAGGGGGTTCATTTCCAGAATGTGCATAAGCAAGAGAACCGGAAGGGGGGGGGGGCATACAGTAGCCAGCCTTCGCTCCTCTCGAACAGGCGGGACAGCTGAAGATTCCGAGTATCAGTCTAGCAGCATCTGGTCTAATGAAGAACATGATCCCATGCCTCCTTTTCATTGCTCATGTTGTGCATACCATAGTTCTCACGTGGGATTTGGAGTGACAGACGCGCTCTTGCCTCGAAGCACGAGAGACATGGCTCAAGAAGACAACGCTCTATCTCTGCACCAGATGAGCTCTATTCTACTCGGCATAATGAGTCGTCTCCTCGGTAAATTGTGTTCTGTACAGTCGAATGAGGCCCATGAAGACGGCCTCGCTACAGATTTCACAGTCACGACACACATTACAGTGCCTAGTATAGAACCCACCAAAAGGTCAAATCGCAGCCCGTTCCTCGAGCTAGGAACGCAATTGTGTTGACCTTGAACAGCCTTCCTCTAGAGAGAGAAGCCCTGGAGCTGACATACTTGCCAGATGGAGACATCCGGTAGCAAATCCCGAGTATACTTGGAACCAGTCAGACTCACGTGGACATTGTTCACTTGCGTCGTATTCATAAGCCCGTTCCTCGAGCTAGGATCGCAATTGTGTTGACCTTGCGTCAGCTTAAACACTCTCGGATTTATTCAACTACTTGAAAATAATCACATGTGCTTTGTGACCGAGGTGGTATGGCCTTCTGATGGTCCGAGAGGTAGCATAATCTACGTGATACTAGGCCCTAGCAATGATATCTACCTTAGCAGTGCTCCCTAAGTAAATCATTCCTCCCACTCTCAAACTGCTTCCTCAGAACCCAAGTTCCAGGTTTGACACGCTCCACGTGGCGATGGCGCTGGTCTCCCAGCTTCAGCCATCGGCTCCGGCTGTCGTCTGGCCTGCAAGCAAGAAAAAATCGAATGAAATGGCAGTGTCTCTCTTTGGTTTGGGCAAGAAACGTCTAGGCCCAGCTTGTCTCTGACGAGTGCAAGCCACTCTTCTATGCTTCAGCTGTACTTCTTATAATGACACGGGAATGTTTCTTTTTTTGGGGGGGGGGGGGGTTATCAGGCGGTCTTTTTTTTAGGAAATATGTGCTCAGGGCCGAAGAACACACCGACACTCGGTAGGGGTGGGAACACATCCTGAAGAGAGCGTG
>JACWRQ010000520.1:0-25278 GCA_014849955.1 Cryphonectria carpinicola | reverse complement strand
TCTCTCTCTCTCTCTCTCTCTCTCTCTCTCTCTCTCTCTCTCTCTCTCACACACACACACACACACACATAGACCTCTCTTGATATACGCCAAGTGAAACACTCCACACCAAGCAGGCCTGGGAGAAAAAGCCAAGTGAAAGCCAAGCGTGAGGGCTGGCATATTCTCAATGTTTTCCCCACCCAACAACGGCTGAGGCGCAAGCCATTTCCCGTGTGTGGAAGAGCTAGGTGAAACTAGCAAAGAGGATAACTTGGATGCGAAGGAGGAATATATAAATGATAGGTCAACGTACAATAGTCTCATAGTCCAAGTTGTAATCCCACTGATGGGTCTTCCTGAACTTCTTCAGCTGATCAACGCTGGAGGCGACAGCGACATCGTCCTCCTGGGCAACCTGGTCGGTGCTGGGAATGGCTTTGCCATCGGCATCGTACTGAGACCCGGCGGTAGTCGCAGGGTCCTGCTCTTCAAGAACAGGATGGTCCGTCTGGCGCCGCACAAACGGCTTACGGAAGTTGAAAGGCATCTTTGCGGTGTGAGACGAACCACGGGCCTGGGAGAGAGGGTTGATGGGAACAAAAAGAAAGACCCAGGCACACGAGGTCCAGCCAAGGTGGGTGGCACGACCCTATTTCAGAGTCTGGCATCGGCATTGCCCTACACTGCACCGACCATGATAAATATCGTGGCGTCGTGGACCCCGGCAAGAATATGGACAGTCTAGTTCCGTTTAGGCGTGGCAGTCCGTCGCCAAGTATAGGTCAAACTTGATAAGGAAGACCCTGATTGACCGATATGAGGTATAATTATTGTGGTAAAACCCACGATGCCCCCCCCACTTTCGCTATACCCATATATCCATCTGTCCAGCGCGTGTCGTGGGATGTTTTTGTATGGAAAGACACCAACGCTAGAGTCAACCCGCTGTCTCCCAGGGCTATGCCCGTCAGTCGAGGCTCTCCAAATGAACAATTCGATGGCAAATAGAAGACAAGGCTGAACGTTCTAGCGCCAGAACAGAACTTAGCTACAACACCAGTAGTCTTGGCCCGGATCTTGGCGGAGAGTCTGAAGATAACGGCCATCATCGACAAGTCCACACCTGCCTAGATGAGAATGATGTGCAGACAAGTGTTCTACTAGTCTGCGCGTATTCGAAACGTTGGCGATGCCAGCTGAACTGGCCAAGCGGATGTGAGAAGAATTAGGTTAGGGATCAGATCGAGCAGCAAACCAGGCTGTTGGTAGGGGAGGAAGGGCAAAAGAGAGGGTCTCGTTGGAGGGCTGGCTTGGGCATCTTGCACTCATGACCTGTTACTTTGGTCCCGCAATCACACACGATCTAACCTGCGAACCACAGTGTTGGAAATCGGAGTGGGTGAGTTGCAACCGGATCGTACTAGCCTTGTTCCATAGTTTTGGACCATCGAATGCCAGAGCACGGAGAAATTCTCACAAAGTGAAATGACCAAGATCGCAGTTGAGTTTGATAAGGTTGGGCCCTCAGACTGCCTCGGCAACGTAGTATAAAAAGGGCACAACATGTGGGCCCCACGTTCCCTCGTGATATGGATAACTTTGAAGTATGGTGCCCCAATTTTTGTCTACACGCAGCTGAAACAAACTATGTCTTGGAAAGCGACGTTGAGCAGCAACAGTAGAGTATCGTTGATGTTACAGTTGAGTGTGCGCATTGATCACTCTCGGCCCCATGACTTTTGCGACCTCGCATAGATCCTATTTCTGTTATCAGACAAAGGCCAAACGTAAGATATCAATATGCTTTTTCACATCATAGGCTGCACAAAGCTTATTGAAGACGTCATTGACCAATTATGTGCAGATCACCTGAGCGGGCGGCGTCGTATGCCTATCGTATGGAAGTCGTGGTAGTGGTGTCCCAGCATGCAGCCAGTATCCTATTTCTCTTGGACTCTCGTGCTTTGCGAATAAAGTTATACTTATCAGCCACTATATATGAGTAGTCCAGTAGCCACAGAGATGAAGATAAGAAAGGAGTGTTTTGGTTCTTGATACTTTGGTGTTAGCAACGACCCACAGATCAACGTCTCATCACGTGCTCACCACGTGCGACATGTTCAAGGTGTGTGGCCAGCACCAACTTAGTGTCCATCGATGGACAAGGGAGTTTGTGGGGTGGGCTACATAAGGCTAATTGTCTTTTCTAGGTATTAGACGGTAGGAAGGCATTGAGACCACTGTATGTGCTTCCAACTGATTATAGCGCTTATTCGTAATCAAACCAACCATTCTTAGGATTTCAGAGCAGACAGCTGAAACTATGAAGGATAATCTGTGATATGTAACATTTAGAATGCAGTAGAGAGGCCTGCTGGCAATATCTGCACTCGAGAAGCAATCGGGTCCTGTATGGCGACACGAATTTGATAGACACAGAGAATAAGCGTTTCAACCCTGCTTACATTCCTCAAAAGTATATACGAAAAGAAACTAACAACAGTTCTCTACAAAACCATCAAAACGAAAGAAGAGAACAACATGATGTATTTACGGCCAAATTCTTTGTCCAAGTGATGCTGCCGCCTTATATTTCGGTGCAAACCTTCTAATACGTGGCGCCGATGGGGCCAAACTTGATGTTGGAATAGATGACGGTAGCGGACCTGAATCATCATCAATTAATAAATTTGATCTGTAAGGATTAAAATTGAGGAGGACACTTACGCGTCCGTGGACTCAACATCAGCAGGCACACCGCTGGTAGTAGCACAGGTACCACGCTGCTTGCCGGGAGAAGACGCATCAGCATCGACTGGGTAGGTCGAGTCGAGCCAAAGCATGTTGGCATAGTGCTGTAGGCAACAGTGGTCAGTACAGCAGACAACGTTTTCCTGCAAACAGGAAGAAAATAAAGAACAAGGAATAGGAAAAATTGGAGGGAAAAGAAGATAGAGCTCACATCATCCCACAGGGACATGACCAGCACCATGCCATCAGCCATACCCGCGCCCATCTGAGCAAGCCCGCCCTTCTCGCTAAAGACATCAGTGTCGTTGAACTCGACCTTTTGCGCCTTGCAAAAGTCGTCAGTGATGCTGTTGTAGCCCGTGAGCGTGGGCCAGGTCGAGTTGGGCTGCTGGATCTTGGTGCCGCCCTGGATATAGTACTGCGAGATCTCGGTGAGACTGCTGCCGGACCCGTGGAACTGCGTGACCACGGTGAACTTGGAGCTCGTGTCGACAGTGTCGCCGCTGCCGTAGAAGTCCTTGTTGCCCATGCGGAAGGGGTTCCAGTCGCACCCGTCCGGGTCGCAGTCGCCGGCATAGCGGGAGGAAGAGTAAGTCCCGCCGCAGCTATCGGCGTCGCACGAGTGCTGTGCTGCCGTCTCACATGGGTGCGGCGTGTAGGCCATATTCATTGAGTTGGCCTCCCAGACGTCCATCTCCGAGCAGCAGGAGCCCGTGCCGCCGACACCGGCGTTGGCGTCGTTGGTGGAGGGTGTCCAGCCCTCGACATTACCCTGTGTGAGAGAGTTTATCAAGGGTCAGTATAGATAAGCAGAGAGCACACATGTCATGAGGGCTTTTAGACGCACCTGGCCGTTGATGAACTTGAGATCGCGAGGGCACTGGCTGTCGCAGTAGCCAGTTCCGTACTGAGCGCCGGCGGTGTTGGTCGAGTACTTGGCCATGCCGCCATCAGCGTCCATGGTGACAAAGTACAGAGCCCCGTTGAGGCCGCACTAAGATTTTTCCTTATTAGCCCAGAACATGATGACCCAAAAAAACCCCCCCCCGGAGACATCTGGTGGGAGAGGCAAAAACTACTTACCGGCAACTTGCTCAGATCGACGTCGAAGGCGAACTCGTTGCCAATCAGATCGAACAGATGGTACTTGGTCGACGATTCCATCAAGTACGTGCGACTTCCAATGTTCTTGCCGGAGCTTTGGGTGACGAACTGGAGGGAGAGAGCGTTCCCGCTGGTCGTGATGCCGTAGGTGCTCGAGTAGTCAGCGCCATCGAGAACACAGTTCGCCGCACAGGTCTTGTCGTCCGGGCAGAGAGTAGTATTCCATGTGTTGCCAGTGTAGCCTGTTTGTCATCGTGTAAGCAGCCTGTATTCCCCCCCCCCCCCCCTAAAACCTTGGGGCCTGATCCGAAGCCTTTGAAACAGATGATACAAAGTGCGAGGACATACAGTTGGTGTATCCACCCTTGTCGTGGACCCAACGCCAGTTGGAATCTAGGTAACTGGAAGTCAGCAAATAGCTTTGTTAATATTGGACACCGCTTTTGATGACTGACCGATGACAACCTCTCCCTGGTTGGTCGTGCAGCTGGACGGAGAAGTACAGGATTGCCAGGTCATCTGGGGATGAGTCTCCGTCTGCTGGGTGCCGACGCCCTGAGCGTTGACCGCGCCAGCCAAAAGACTGCCAGTGAAAGCGATTTTACTGAACATTGTGCCGACTGTGTGAGTATGCCTTTTAGTGTAGAAGACTTTTGCGAGATGATCAGTCACCCTTGAGATCTCAGCGTGAAGCGTCGTGGGCCTTGCGTTTATATAATATTTTCGAGGCCGCCAAGGCCAGAGGCGAGGATGTTTTGTCACGCATGGATCATCTCGCATTGCTAGAACGGGCATGTGGCTACATTGCAATCAATATAGATGAAGACTCCACCTCTTCCAAGTTGCCTGTAGGGAAACATGGCCCGACTTCCGTCCAACAATTCCTGAGCCTGGTGATGAACCTTGCGGGTCAATGATGGTCAGAGGCAAAACCCGCAAGCCATGGCTCCAACGCGCAAGGGCCGGCGACCTTCCGCAGGAGGGCCAAAGATAGTCAAGAGTGACAAGGACTATGAAAATGGCAGCACAAGAGAGAGAGGGGGGGGGGGGGGGCGCAGGCTCCATGCAATCTGAATGAAGGTTGCGAATAACCGGAGCAACACCGAACTTTTGGCTAGGAAATGGGTTCAGATCTACGGGTCCAGTCACGGCTGATCCTGCATAACCAATATGAGGAACCAAACAAATTTCTGACAAGGGAATAAAATCTAACACGCCCACGCACATCGCAATCGGGCTAGAGTGGCCCGGCTATTCTAGCATGCACAGAAAGTCGACCAATGGCCAGTAAGCTGTAGAGTGTATTCTTCTTGGCCTGCATGGACCAGCCAGCCCTCATGGATTTAACCCCGTATATTGGCAAATATTAGATCGGCACTGGGGGAACATCTTTGGACCTGGGTGCACCGGTAGCATCCCGCCGCCTGCATGACGGTTCATTCTGGGTGACTGTCTTTTGTAATCTGAAAAGCATAAGCTTGGAAGTCTACCGTGAGAATATGGAGATATCGAATTGTATTTCCCCCCGAAAGATAGTCATCAGATCATCAGGTGGATGAATTGAGAAGGCAAAAACACACAAAGTATATGCTGGCTGGTCGTAGTATTATATGCTAGAATAGGAATCGATCGCGGATGAACCGGGCCGAGACATTTCTACAAGCACTCGCGCCATTGGTAAGAATCCCTTGTGGAACCGTGGAATAAGAACCTTTAGTATATACAACTTAATGGGGAAGATCGAACCCTGCTTACATGCCCTTTATGTGGATACCCAATGCTCATTCAGAACCGGGTAGGAATCTTGTGTGTCAATTTACAGGCATAGACTTGTGATTACCATGTACCAAATTTGTGCGCGCAAGGGCGGGGAAGAAAGGGGGAGGGGGGGGGGGGCACAGATTGCTGACCACCTGACACTGCAGTCTGCCGCTTGGTTCAGCCGCTTGGCATGAGGAAAACGTCCTGCCCGGCCCTCGCGGCTGGTTGAAAAGGCAGGATCCACGACGTTGACATAGAGTTCAGCGCACGAACCCGTTGGTGTGCTCGGGCTGAGAAGCACCGTAGGCTGACTGTCCTGGCGCCTTGGATTGTAAGAGAATGTTGCAGGTTCACGATGTGCCACAATAACCACCAGGACACACTGTCGTGGGCGTTCAGTGGAGACGTTCACAAGATCGAACAAGGTGATGACCCACCGCGGAGTCTTCTCGTGCCGCTTCCTGAGGAGGTGAAGGGTAAAACATTGTTTCAAGAAGATTATGGGAGCGTAGGCATCGGCTAAAATGCCGTCAGCTCTCTATCTGGTGGCGCCGGCCTTGGCAGGCGGAGGCTTTCCTACTATGGTCGCTTCAACATGGGGAACGGCCAGCAGCAGCAGCCTCTGCTAATGGTCTGAGCACTTCTACTGTTGATAAAGTAAGAAATACATCGAGGTTCTCTCTGGGGACCTGTAGTTCGTGCCCGGCGGCCTCTTGCCTGTAGGGTCTCTGTGTCATGTCTTTAATTATACAGACCTTCCCATATTGTCTCGAAGAGCTCTGAGGAATTCGTATTATCCACAGGGCCACATGGTCGACTGCGTCCACGAGAAACGTCAACACCCAACAAGCTGTCGTTATTTCGCTCGCTGGAAGCCGACGAAGCCTTCCAACAGCCCGAAGACCCTCACTCACTCAGATCGTGGTCAAATTTGGCTGTGGTCAAAGCGTGACACCCTGTAGAACCGACACGACGGGTCAAGCCCCTGAGCTTCTGCATTATTTCTACTGTACGTTTTTATTTACAGCGGTCACCCATCGTGAGGGTTAGGGTCTCACAGGGCACTATCTCCGTATAAGTCTTCCCCTCCCCTTTACGAGGCGGATCCTTATGTTGTCGGCGACACCGCAGGCGAAGGAAGTCAGCCAGGTTGACTATTTGAAAATCAACAGATGAAGATGATGAAAGAAAAGGGGATAACAAAAGTCGGTGGGGGGAGAGAGGGGAAGGTGAGTGGTGAGTAAGTCCAACAATGAGAGGAGGAGCTGAATGCTTGGACCACTGTTCTTTTAGGTGTCGGCCAATGGAAGATGAAACCCCTGAAACTGAGAAAGACGAGGGGAAAGACGAAGGGAAAGAAAGAAAAAAAACACCCACGTTCGAAAATGATATCACAGGGAACGGCTATCGGCAGCACGGTGGCCTGCCCCAGTTTTACGCAAAATCAATGGTCCCTCCTCTCACCGCAGATCGACGTGGTCGCGCAGGCCCAATCGACACGCAACAACACGCACAACGCGCTTGGACGAACACCTGTTCATCCTTGTACAAACGCCGCGTAACGAAGGAAAATAGTCCAATAGGTCCACCACCCAGAGAAAGTGAGAGCACAACGTCTTCTTCTCCTGAGCACACAGCTCAAAATAAGCCTCATTGAGAGACTATCCACCACTTTACTTCTTGTCTCTCTCTCTCTCTCTCTCTCTTTTCTCTCACTCTTCCTTTTTTCTTTCTTTCACACGTGTTCAAACTCACAAACTCAAAGCCCCCCCCCCCTCTCTTCTCTCTCTCTCCCTCTCTCAACACACTCTCTCACTCACAACCCCAACACATCACCACCACCGCCAACAACATGGCAGACTGGGACCTCAGCGAGTACGATGATAAGCTCGCGTACCTCCGAGCCTTCGAGACCGTCTTCCTGGTCGACGACTCGGCAGCCATGACCGCCTACTGGGACCAGGTCAAGGAGCTCCTCGACCACATCACGCCCATCTGCGCCAAGCACGACCCGGACGGCATCGACATCTACTTCGTGAACCATCGGCCCAAGGGCTTTATCGAGTTCCTGCCGGGCCAGTCGGTGCGCAAGTCAGGCTACCGCCGCATCGGCGGCTTCACGCAGCTGCAGACCCGCGACAGCGTGGCCCAGATCTTCGAGGGCGTCGGCAAGCCCGGCGGCCGCTGCAACATGGGCGCCCGCCTGCAGAAGCTGCTGACCTGGTACCTCGGCAAGGTGAAGAAGGACCCCGCCTTTGGGGGGTGGAACCTGATCGTCCTCACCGCGGGCAAGTTCGACGACGACGTCAAGGCGCCCCTGGCCGAGGCCGCCAAGCGCCTCGACGAGATGAAGACCCCCGCCCACCAGCTGGGCGTGCAGCTGCTGCAGCTCGGCAACGACGCCGTTGTCAGCAATGCCTTTCGGCACCTGGACGACGACCTGCACCAGGCCGCTGGCACGAGGGATATCATCGATGCCGTGTCCATGGGCACCAGCGGCGCCCTGACCGCCGACGAGATGTTGAAGGTGGTCCTGGGCGGCGTTGTCAAGAAGCTGGATGCGTGCAAGGAGGCCGTGCCTGATCATGTGCCGGTGAAGCGTGTGGACACGGATGACTGAGGGGGGTCTTTCGTTGTCATGTGGCTCTCTTTCTACGAGCAAGAGCGGTCAGCCATTTATTTTTTCTTCTTTTTCTCTTTGGGTGTAGTTACTTGACATTTGTGTGTCACTACTAGCAGGCAGATATTACATGAAATGGGACTGGAGAGATTGTCGAAAGAGACAAGTCACACATCATCACAATCCACAAACAGCGAAGAAAAGGGAACCATTTTACTTTGGAGACTGATAATATAGGAATACCTTTTTTTTTCTTTCTCTTCTTTTTCTCGTTCTTCCTCTCGTTTTCTTCCTTTCTCCCTCTTCAGATCTTTCTTTTATCTATACCCAAACACATGGCTTCTTATAAAAAGCAAAGGACAGCTGAGGCCAGCCGAGTCCATCACGGTTACAAAACTCCTCATACGACTTCGAAACCGTCCAGCACCGCAGCCTGTACTCATCGCAGTCCTTCCACTCGGGCGTCAGGAAATGCGTCACCACCTCGTGCTCGGGAACGTACTGCAAGTCGTCCCACGAGACGTGAGGGCGCCCCTGCAAGCCCACCAGGACCACGACCTCCTCGCACAGAGGGTAGTACCCGAGCAGGATGTCCTGTAGCGGCGTCACGGACTGCTGCACAGTGCTGATGGCATCGCAGCCCTCTCCTCCCTCCGCCCGCCCGGCCACGGCGGTGGCCACGAGGTCCAGCTGTCCCATATCCCCCCGCGCCCAGGCCAGCTCCAGCTCCAGTGTTTCCAGGCTCACCATCACCCGCCGCACCCTTCCCTCGTCCACAGCATCCACCCCCTCCCAGGCCGGCGCATACCGTCCCCGCACTGTGGCGAAGTCGCAAAGGTCATGCGGCAGCCAGAACACATCCGACACCAGGGAAAGATCCAGCCCCAGCATTGCGCGGCACCGGCTTGGCGGCTCCATGACCTCGTGGGCGCGCAGGAACTGCTCAGCCGTGTGTGTGCCGCTGGCGCTCAGCGGGAGCAGGGCGCGGGCCATCGCCCGTGGGTTCTCGAGGTGCAGATGGGTGCGGTTGGCGATGGTAAGCTCCCAGCCGCGGGTGACGCCGAGGTGCCGCCTGGCCTGGTCGATGCAGGGCACGGTGTGGATGTCCACCTGGACGATGCGGGGCTTGCATAAGCCTCGGAGGGTCTCGTCGTAGATCTGGAGTTGGATTTCTGCTGGCAGTCTTGTCAGATTAAGGTGTGCTGCTGGGGGGCTCGCGGTCGGGGCTGGAGTTGGGGCTGGAATGGCCTCACTCGAGGAAGCATCATGGTCTAACTCTTTGTCTACCTTGACTCGCTTAGCATCACCACCGCCGCCCTGGCCATCTCGCGTGAGATTTCTTTTCAAGCTCATCGGCATGGCTTTTCTCTTGTGTTTTTCCTTTTCTTAATGTCAGTGTTTCGTGCAGAGGAAAAGACGAAACGGGCGAGGCCATAGGAAGGGCATCGACGAGGCCGGGACAGAAGAACCTTTAACAGTAACTATAATAAAGCAAGACAAGATCATTCTTCTCTTTCTTCTCTTCATAAAGAATATATATGGCACACAATTCCTTTCAACGCATACCAGACGCATAAGGATATTGTCTTGGTGAACAAAGACGAAGTTGATTTAAGAGACAAAGAACTTATTGTGTGTGTCACTGGGCTGTTCCCATAACAAAGTACTTAGGTATGACAAAGGGGCTGCTTCTTGTTACTGAGATCCTTGATAGGCAATGGAAATGGAATACAGGTGGTTTGACAGCTCAGATGAGGTATGGTATTAGTTTGGAGCCATGTAGAGCACAAGACTAGACTCTTCTACAATGAATAGATATAGGTGCGTTGTATGGATCGTCCCCAGAGTTAACCACCACTCAGCAGAGCCATTGTGACCCCTCTTTGAGGGCCATCCAGATCATCCAGACCATCAAGCCACGTTCAACCTACTTCTGTCCCTCGACGACGCCAAAGTCCTTCCAGAACCGGTTCAGGTACGGCCAGTGGTGCTTCTTGATCTTGCTCATGACCACACGGTCGCAATCGTCCGCATTCCCGGTCCCCTTGGTGTTTGAGAACTCGGCGTGGATCCCCCTCGTCTTGCCCGCCGCCTCGTGCTCCTTCCAGGCCTTGGAAAACGGTCGGCAACACGATGTGGGGAAGCCGTACGCGGTGTGAATTCCCTCTGCCTTGCGGGACCAGTCTCCGTGCACATCTGGGTATTGCACGCCGGCCGCCTTCATGCAGCGCCAGTCGTCCTGGAGCGGCTTGGGCCAGAGCTTGGATGGGTGGTCGCCACGGCTGGACAGCGGGGACTGGGCTTCGCCGAGGCTGGACAGGGGGGTAAGGGCGTCACCAAGGAAAGACACATTATCCACCGGTGCTTCAGGCTCTGGCTGGGAGGGGTAGGCCATGATTCCAGCTGCGCCCATCAGGGCCGCGAGGATGCTGGTGAGCTGCATGTTGGCAAGGTGCTGTGCTTGTTGGTCTGGATGGATGATTCGACTCCCAAGATGAGCTTCACTACAAAGAATGGAGTCAGTCACTGATGATGATGATGATGATGATGATGATGATGGGTGAAGGGCCCACGATACTCACAGTGACCATAACAATGCGGTGATCGAGACGAGCCGAGATAATGATGAAAGTGCTAGAGGATGCCTGCAAGATTGATGAATGATGTGATACGTTTTGGCGGTTGAGGGATGATGGATTGGTAAGAAGAAGAAGAAAGGGTTAGAAGAAAGAAAAGGAAAAGAGGGGGAAACAGAAGAGAAGAGGGAATCAATCTCCTGGGTCCTTTGTTTTTTTCTTGACTCATAGTGCATCGCCTTTGCGACGTGATGGCGCCTTCCAAGGGGAGAGTCTTTACTTCCCAAGACATATATCGAGAGCAGGCCATGACGTCGATCTCTTTTCGCCCGCGCCTTCCGGCTATTGAATGATTTTGTAAGTAAGAACTCTGCTAGTGGCGTGGCTTCTTTCCTTTGGTCACTTTTACTGACTGACCCCAGTGTCAAGAAGAGAATGGCATGTTGGCCGCGATAAACAAATTTTGAAAGTAGGGCGGCACTGTCAGCAGAGACAAATTTTCCCAAAGATTGGCTGTATGAACACGCAGAGGAATTAACAGCCCATAAGCCTGACTATGATGTCTTACGAATGATCATGTGTTTAGAGGATGGTATTGACAGAGAGACCTTTATCTGTCTAGGAAGTCGTGGGACACCGAGCTCAGCCAAGGGCGTACAGTTCCAGCGCCCACACAGTAACAAGATGTTAGACACAGCCACCCTCGCTATCCTCACCTGCCACCATGGTTGCCCATAATGTGGTGCAGCCGCTTGGCATTGTCAGAAGTCATCCCTGCCAGCTCACCTCCATTGCATGGCTGGTTGAACGTAGCGACAGCAAGCTTGTTCCAATTATCCGCGTACTGCTCCCAGCCCCTTTTCACCTTCTCACAGCATTTGGGGTCCACGTTGCTGAACATGACCCTGCCCTCCTTCTCTTTGCTCCAGTCTGCCTTCCAGCCATGGTCCTTTTTCAGACAGGTGAAGATGACCTTGATATCGGCCGAGCCGGGGAAGGAGTTGATCTTGTTGATGAGCCCGGCGCCGAAATCGAGGCTGCGGTCCGTGACATGAACTGTGCTGGCTGGTGGGCAGGGTGCAAAAAGTGCAGAGGCGAGAACGACGAGGGAGCTGACGAAGATGGTTGATAGCTGCATGGCGACGTTATACGATAGCTACGGGTCTCCGTGATGTGTCAGCCAGAGAGTTGAGGACGAGAACGCACGTGCAGCTTGATAGAGAAATCCTGCTGGAGGCTGGTAAGGGAGGACGATAGGCTTACATAGTGCAGTTGCAGCTAAACACGAAGTGGTCTTAGGATGGCAAATGAAGGTGCTGCATAAGTACTGAAAGTCAGCTACAAATCTGGACGACTACAGCGTCACCCGAGGTAAGTCATGGAAGAGCCAGGAAGGATGAAGTTGAGCAGCACACCTTGAATAGTACGTGGGAAGCAAAGAACAGCGGCCAGTGACTCGGTGGCGCTCGTGTCGAATAATGTGATTATATGTACGATAAAACCAAAATTGTTGGAAGGGTTGGGACTCTAAACACGAGACAAGATGACAGAGGAGGCTGTTGATCCCACATGCGAAGAACAGTGGCATGAATTACGGGGAGGGGCTTCCAGCATGTAGGTCGGCATTGCTCCTTCCCATCACCGTTTGCCTTCGACGCTGCTAAAGTGCAGGTGCGAGGGCAAAGATCGTCCGATGTTGTAACAGGGAAAGAACGCGTCGGGCCGGACTTGCCATGACCAAAGTCATTAGTCAACAACCATCACGAACACCGTTTGCCACAGTGCGAACGGCACCGATAAAGCCTGAACAAAAAGTGAAACATCATGTACAATAATCAACCCTTTTTCTTCTTCTCCTTTCTGTTTCTTTTCCCAGTATCATCGCAACATCCTTCATGACAATACGGTATCGATTAATACCCCAAGCTGCCCCGGCCCACATGAATATCAGTCATCAAAAACATCAGCAGGCCAATCAATCAACCATCAACAAATTTCCAACATCTTGTCTGCATCCACCCAACCAAGCCAACTATTCGGCAGACTTGTCAACAGTGTCTACATATTGTTCTTCTACTTCGGACCAGCTGTCCTCATCGTCGTCATAGCCCTCCTCCTCCTCCTCATCGTCATTATCGCCATTGCTGGTTTCATTCGAGGTGGTCGCAGACGCCTGCTTCTCTGTTGCCTGTGCCGCATCGACGGCCGGGGTCGAGAAGAACGGGTGGTCCTCGCTCAGCTTCCGGCCCTGCAGGATGTATCCCATGGGCGTCTGCAGGATGTCCTGCACCTGGCGCCGCAGGGCCAGCCACTCCAGCAGGAAGGCCACCGGGCTGTCGGCGAAGGTGCGCTGCAAACCAGAAGCCTGTGGCTCCTTGTCGTCGTACTCGCCACCCTCTTGTCTGTGGAGCTGCAGATAGTCTGCTATAGCTGCACATTCATCGTAGGGTACATAGAGGCGACCGGCGAAGAATCCAAGCTCAATCCGGAACCAGGCTGGAAACACGTACTCGCGTGGGAGGGTCGGCATCGTGTAATACCTCAGGTCGTTGAAGTGCGCCATCTTCTTTGTGACGGGAGCAGCGTATGCGATCAGGTTGACAGAGCACGCAGAGCCTGCTTCGCGGATGATGGGGATCAACAGCTCCGCCTCTTCTGGGATGATGACGAGGGCTGTCTCGGTCGTCTTGCTGAAGAGAAACCACTCAACAGGCCTCTGTTATGAATTATGCGTGTCAGCAAATCATGTTCCTTGCATGGTGAGAGACATCCAAGACTGACCAAGAAATTATCAGCGTTCTGGACATTCTTGACCGTCCTGGCAAACTCCTTGGAACAGTAAAAGCGAGACTCGGTGCCGCGCACGCCAAACTTGTGCCCGATCTCCGTCTTACCAAGAGAGTCGAAGGCGTGCATGTACGCAGAAGGCCCATCTAGCTTCCCGGTGCGGACAAAGTTTCTGATGACGGAGTTCAGGCCGGGGAAGCAGAGAGCAGAGCATTTGAGCGGCTTGGAGACCTGGCGGACTTCCTCCACTTGAAACTCAACCTCGCGCTCCTGCTCGACCTCCTCAAGCGCCGTGCTGTGCATGTTCTTCCCGTCCAGCTTCTCGCCGATGGAATCCCGCTGCAGTACGAGTCGGTCCATAAACGACCTCAGGCAGGCAAACGAGATATCAGCCGCTGCTGTGTCAATCGAAGGCCCTGTAGACGGGCCGTACTGTTGTTCCAGAGTTTGGTGCTCCTCTGACTCAATGATATTCAGAAACTTGGAACGATCGGCAGCATCTGTCAGAAAACGTCGATTCTTCCATTGTGCGTTGAGACGACGACAAAAGTCGATGCCTTGGGAGACGTGTAGGTTCTGAAGCTGTTCATTTCCGCGACAGGTCATCTCGAGCAACCACCGGACCACGTGTCCTGAATGAATTATGCTGAGGTTCCTGGGGATGTTGCAAACATCTCTGATGCTTGCATCAACTTCTGGTGGGCCCATAAAGACCACGGACTGTGTTGTCGCTAACTGGCGGAGCCGCATTGCACCTGTGTGCGAGAGAGAGAGAGAGAGAGAGAGACAGAACGATCGGTTAGAATCCAAACTCGTTTCGACGGCTCCAGTAGTATGTTCTGAACATGGAAAAGCCTGGCTCACCTTGAACAGTATGGTCCTTGGTCTGATAAGGACCCAGCGTCAACGCCGCCCTGGCCGACTTTGAAAGCTTCAGGTCAACGCCTCTGCAATTGGCCTCGTCAAAGAACACAAGAACATCATTGCTGATCTCATTCGCCCATGGCGTGGCCACGATAGGCAGATTCTTCTCCCTGTTACCGCTGAGTCGGAACATTACCCGAGCCTGGCCCTTGGAAAAGTATACCGCCGCCTTGGCTTCGGAGTCATGGTCGAGCCAGGCCTTGGCCAGCTTCTCGTTTGTCATCTCGAGGATGTATGCTCCCGCGTCGATCAGGACTCGGATCTTTCTTCTCGCGAGATGGGCCAAGAGATCGTTCTCTGTAAAGCGTCGGCCTCGGTAGGCCGCTAGCTGGTATTCGCGGTTTCGCTCTTCCAGTAGGCATGTGAGGACTTCGGCATTCGTCTGAACGAGAGAAGGGTGGTCATCTTGAGTGATAGTCATTGGTAATAGAGATTTGTTGTCGTTCGTCCCGCTGAAGCCTGTGGTCCTTGCCAATTGATTTCCCCCCCGGGGCTTCGGGTAAAGAGGAATGTCCCATCTGTGTGTGTGAGTGAGAAAGAGAGGGGGTGGGGGGAGGAATCGTTAGCTAACTACTCTTCAAAGCAACACCAATGAGTTACGGTAAGTCATGCTGAAAAGAAAGGGCACTTACGAGGACGCTCCGAGTTTGACGGTGAATGTTTTAGCATGGACGGGAAACACAAACGTGTTCAGGTAATAGATGCACACATGCTTGTCTAGACGCAAATGACGATAGAGTTCTTCAACCTGGCCAGCGTCGTCAGTGTTGACAGTATAGAAGTATCTGTACTGCTCCGGCAGACTAATGCAGCGAGAGATGAATCGCTCGTACTCCGTCGCTGGGTCGTCCGACTTCAGCACGTGGTCCAGGGACTGTCGAAACTGGGGTATTGTTAAACCGCCGTAGAAATGGCTCAGGATAGTCAGGATGATGGACACATCCGGATGACCAAACTCTGCCTGTTCCGAAGGAACGCCTATTTCCCATAGTGTCAGTAACAAGATCATTATTACTTCAACAAAAGCTTTGCCTGTCCGCGTGAACATCGCCTCTTACCCTTGGCTTCATAAGGAACCGCAATGGGCTCTCGCCCTGGATGAAGCCCATACTGCACCCCCCACCGCTTCTTCAGACACAGTAGCAGGATGCGGCTGACCAACAGTCCACGCACCAGGAGAAGGATCTTTAGTGCCGACTCTTTATCAGCGAACAGGTTGATGACATCCTTGAGCTCTGCATCGTCTTGCACGAGGCTCTTGTCGCTGGCCTCTGTCAAAAACCGACGGATCCGTCCCTTGCACACCCTTGAAAAAGGCTTGGTGATCTCAGCTGGCCGCAGGAATAGCGCTCTCCCGTTACAAATGTCGTCCACGATCAAACGGTTGAGTTTATCTTCAGCCTCTGTCTGAAGAAAGTGGGCGACCGGAAAACTTGACCCAAAAGCCCTGTCGGCCTGCAGAAAGACAATCTCAATGCCGCGAGGAAAGCTCTTGCGGATCAGCTGCAGATGCTCTGCAACGAGTATGAGCAGTGACTCTGCGACCTCCCACCTCTGAGGAGCGCCGTCGACCCGGACTTGTGTACCGCTGGGGTAGATGAGCTGAGTCTTGACCCCGAGAGTCAGGTCGCTCTCATCGATAATGTCTCGACAGTTCTTGGTCAGGTCTTGAGAGAACTGCGTCATGAGCCGTGCCTCGGCCATCATGCCATCTTTCAGTCGCTGTACCGCGCTCAAGCGATAGGAGAGCACAGTGTCCGGCGTGGTAAGTATCACGCCGGAACTTGCAGCGATTTCTCGATGCAGCTCGCGGTAAAGCCAGATCATGTCCATCGTGGAAGGTGTGCGGCGGGCATACGGGATCTGGCGCAATTCTCGTCCTACCAGACCACCTATTCGAGATTGGATCACCTGGGCGGTGGTGTGTACCAGGGCCTTGGGGCAAATCAGTCTCGCCAGCTGCTCGGCGTTGGCGAGCACTGAAATTGCAAGAGGAACGATACAACTCGTCTTGCCTATAGATGATTCAGCGAACTGGTTAGGCATTGTGATTCTGATAGTATGCCAGAGGAAGACAATCTCAAGTGCACTCTTGCAAGGTCTTGTAATCATATTTGCGAGTCTCTGAAGAAGAAAGGGAGAGGAAATGAATCAGCTTACCCTGCCCCATGTTCAGTTGCATCACTGAATTTGACTTGCTGCTTGGCGAGATGATTTGGCGAGCGACCTCTATCTGCTGCGGCCGGATCAAAAGATCAGCCTCGATCTCCACGAGTAGCCAGTCAGGCCGTTGAATAGGATCCCAATTCATGTGTCCCGTGTTCTCCAAGAGCTCCTTCACTTTCACCCTGTCATCCTTCAGCAACGCATGCATCGCCCTGTTAATCCACTGTCTTAGTGTGATCATCAGGCCGTATCTCACAAGCACCCTCTGTGTACCTTGGCCGTACGTATTGTGCGCAGACGATCGAAGCTGCTCGAGAAGTGTGACGGTGTCGGTTCCTGGCCACAAATTGCCGTGGTATAGCCACCGGAAGCGATCATCTCCCTGCGCGAGTGCTTGAACAATCCACCAACGTAGCTCATCCGTCTTGACATGTACCACGTGCATGTAATTAGATAGCTCGGGGGTCGTCTCACAATGTTTCTTGAATGTAGGGTTCTGTACGGAATCCTGGTAGCAGTGCCGCTTCAACGCATCCAGACTTCTCGTCAAGTCCTGTCCATACTGCTCCCGCAACCGGTCAGTCGAGTTGGTGAACTGGCTGAGAATGGCCCCCAACTCCTTCATTTCCACCACCGGGATGGAGTGTCTCGTCGTAGATTCCGGGTTCAAATCAATGAAGTCGAGGGGCGACAATGGAGACACATGAGTCAAGTCTGGTGTCGGCTTGCTGACCAGCTCGATCATGGTCGGGATGGCATCGTCGTGTCGGGAGATTGATTGGAAATAGACCCGTTCAAGGGCGGCTCCATCACCCGTGCCACTCTCCTCCTGGGCCAGAGCACCATCGGCAGTCATGTACTGGTCCAAGACTTGTTGAACATGTTGTACATAGTCCATGAATTGCCGATTTGCACAAAGCATCTTCCAGGCAGGCAGAATGCTCTCGAGTGCCTCTGCCTCATTGATCCGGTGATTATCCTTGTCCGGCTCGAAGCCGTGCAGGCTCAGCTCGGGGTTTGGCCACTGCTGACAGAAGAAAGTGCTCAGGCGCCTGCACTCCTCTTCGCAGTGAGAGAAATGTTGATCCCGAGCTGAAACCGGACTCTGTCCACCTTTAGGAGGGGAGGCCACTGGCCACAGAGGCTGCACGAGCTTCGCCAAATGATCACACTCTGGGGCATTCTGGCCTGAAAATTCAACAAATACCGGATGATCAGGAGGCTCGATGGTCTTCAGTGCATCTATTCGTCCAAATGCGGCCAGAATGTGCAGCAGGTGCATCTCAGTATTCGTCGGCCCGTCAAAGGCAAGGAGCGAGAGATGGAATGCGAGGCCGTACAGGCACCTGGGATCCTGTTTCCTGCTGAAGTCGACGAGACTCCCAAATTGCTCCACTATGGGATCTTGGGCCAACTTGGTCAGCACAGCCGTTTCTTGTTCCTACAATGTCAATGTTAGTGTGATGATCTTGTTGGGCAAAAGTGATACTCCAGTCAAACACGTCATGGGAAAGTTCATATCTCCAATACTCGCACGCGATGGGCACATATGAATCTGTCAAGGGGTCAACATACCTGAAATCCACCCACAATCCTTCCTCGTAGTAAGGACAGCAGGCTAGGTAGTTTTTTTTGGAGGCTAAAGGGTTGACACACGATATCCTTGGTGATCTCAGCGACATTGCGACTATATTCGTGTCTCGCCGTACCAGAGTTCCTGGGTTTATATTCGAGATCCTTGGGGAAAAAAGGATTCTGAAGGACTGGTGGCTCGAAGGACAATCGACGTGCCACACCACGCAGCCTCAGATGTGTTGGAGGGTCGACTTGCTCAACAACATCCTTGTTGTGGTAGAACGGCTCCAGGCGTCGGGATTTGCGGATTAGATCCTTGACAAGTATTTCTAGACAGTCATGCTGCATTGTCATTGTCAAGCTCTTGTCGAAGCCAACTTTCTGCAAGACTTTCTTGTCTTCTGGGTAATACTGGCGGGTAGGCGCCAGCTTGGCGATCGATTGTAGTCTGTCGATATGAGGTTGATTAAGAGGATGCCATGGCTGAGCCAGTCCAGATCTGAGAGTCTTTATACACTCTTCCATCCCTGTGCGCCCAGTAAGGGGATCGGGCAAAGGAAATGAGGTCAGGGCGTGCAGGTGTGACTTCATATAGACCAGTACGGGCTCTGGGGCGCAGGTGAGCCTCCCAACAACCGTGTCGATATCATACCTGAGGTACGCATTATCTTTTCCCAAATCGATCGTGACTTTCAGGTGTGGGCCACTTCTGCGATACTGAGGTGTGCCGAGAGGAATGAGGAGGCAACGTCTTCCGCTATTTTGGGTGTCTCTCAATACGATCTTGCTGTTCAGGCCGTAGAGAGTTCCCACGTCCTGTGACGGGTCCACCTCCATCCTCAGCTTTATCTCTTCCAGGAACTCCATCCTATTGACGACGAATGAGAGATCCAGTCGAGGGAGTTCTACAGAGAGCCATCCTCCCTTGTTCTGGTATAGCATGATTCTCTCTGGCTGCTCAAAGTCTTCAAAGATCTTAGCCACAAGCTTCGCGACTGGTGAAAAAGGATCCACCAGGTAGGCCATCTTTGGTAGAAGACCACGTGAACCTTGGCGACTTTGCAAATCAATGACCCAGTCATTGACCCGCTGTTTCCAGATCTTACGGTTAGATCGACGCCTGATTTCAAGACGCTTCTTGCTGAGGTCCAGCCAATGAAAACATCCTTCGATCAGATGAAGCGGAAGATCGGGCACACCATCCCGGGTGAAGACCTCAGGAGGAATGAACTCATGCATGCCGCGGGAGTCCAAGGATCGGATGACCACCTTGTCTCCGCGAAGACCAAAATGAATCTGTGAGCCATCTTGTGCGCCGACAAGGCGGTGGGACATGCCGGTGAGACCAGAGGTAGAGGTGCGAAGGTGCATATCACCGAACAGGAACTTGACCTCGGGAGAATCTCGAATCTTTGTCGGGAGGCGACCGAGAGGCTTGCCGTCCACGAGAAGATGCCCTTCCACAAAGTTGAAGTGAACCACCTGAGAGAAGCTGAAAGAGGTGGTGGCAGTGTCCATCCTGCACGAGATCCAGTTCTCCTGCACATGCTGCCATTCAGAAAAGATTGTGTTGCTCTGCGTCCCATCGTTCACCGAAGAGCCCCATGTTTCGGAAATCGCACCATCCACGGCGTTGGGAGATTTTAAGATGGCGGCTTGGATTCGACCGCGAACCGCCCATGACATCTTGGAATCCCGTATAAGCATCGCTTTCAGGGCAGGGTCGCCGTTCTGAACGGCTTGTGCTACCATGAACTCTTGCAGTGCGATGCTGGCCTGACAATAGACCGACAAGTCTTCGGGGCTGAGTGGGCCGGGAACCGACGCAAATGTGCGTCGAGCCAGGATCGAAGCTCTGAAAGCATACCTAGTCATCCTCTCAGCGGAGTTCGCATCCTTTGCAGTCTTGACCTCTTCTCGAAGTCGGACGATCCATTGTAATGCGATCTTGCGGGCGGACTTGAGCAGAGCAACGGCGGCAGACCGAGCAGTCATGTGAGAATGATGAACCACGGCAGGTTGTCCACCATCAGGGTGCTGAGTAGACTTTAGAGACCGAGACAGGGAGTAGAGTCGCTCACACAGGACGATCAGGAGCTCCATACAATTAGTCTCGCGGAAATTGCTCGAGATGGTAGCGAGGCGGGACTCAATCTGCTTTGCTAAACGGTGGCAGAACGCCTCGTCTTCGAAGACAATGAATGGATCGCGCAAGGTATTATGGCCTTCGGTGCAAGGACCCGATTGGGCTGCCAACTCGGCCAAAAGTCGTGTGGTATCTCCATTGCTAAAGTTGAGATTCGAGGATCCCAACGCAGTGAGGATGTTGATCCATCTCGGCGAAGAGCCCAGAAGCAGAGTCTGGCAGGCTGAGAACTCGTGAATGGAAGCCTGCTGTGGACACTGACGCTGATTCGCAATAACTTGATAGGACGACGGGCCTGTAGCGACAGGAGGAGGGTGTTTTTCAGGCGGCAAGACCTCCTTGAGTATCTGAGGAATGAAAATTCCACAACGGTGCTGGAGAGTGAGAGCCTTTTGATTCAGGTCCCTGACCCAAATGTCCGTCTTGGAGTCGTACAGCTGGAATTTCGGGCCAAATGGCAGGAGAACATCTTGTTCAGAGCAGCGCATGACTTTGATGTTGCCAAAGTGTGACTGGGAAAACGACTTGGCGGTACTGCAGAGGATAATGCCGCCTGAGACACTTGTGTGGTTCATGTAGGAAGAAAGCTGGGCGAACTCCCGCAGTTTCAGAGGCGTGTGGCCTTTGGTGATCTTGGTAGGATAGGCAAGATCCCTCATGAGACGAAAGGTGATGTTACGGTATGCCTCGAATGCGCGGGGCACGCATAGTTCAAAAACCACGCCAGCTCTCTCAACGGCACTTTTCGGCAGGAATTCCTCAAAGGCTTGAATGGAAAGACGGTTTCGCCGACGCCAGAAGAAGCACTTGGTGCAATTCTTTATGTCTTCCTTGGTCCGCTTGTTGTCTGGGCCGAAGAGACACCGACACGGATGACTGGCGAGACTCTGCGTCAGTTGTTCACACTCACTCGCAACCTTCTTCCATTCCGCCGCCTTCTTGTTTCTGGCCTTTCTGGAGTCTTCTTGGATAGTGTCTTGTAGCTTTTGAAGAGACTTGGAATTGACCAAGGATTGGAATCCAAAACACTGCGGCGTGTTGAGAGTTGTGAAGATGTCTTCGTACGAGGCATTGTTGATGCGACCTTGCAGATACTGCTGGATGACTTGCAGTCGTGATAGATCCTGAAGGTCAGGAAGTTGAAGGGCGTAGAGGAGCTCGGGCCGGAACACGGGCTGGTATTTGCAAAGCAAAGAGTCCTCGCGTACAGCCTTGTCGTCCATGATCCT
Organism: Cryphonectria carpinicola; assembly: GCA_014849955.1. Taxonomy (NCBI): domain Eukaryota; kingdom Fungi; phylum Ascomycota; class Sordariomycetes; order Diaporthales; family Cryphonectriaceae; genus Cryphonectria; species Cryphonectria carpinicola. The sequence goes on along the minus strand of JACWRQ010000520.1, from coordinate 3,657 downwards.
CCAAAGATCGAAAACATTGAGAAGGAATCTGCTTGTCTGTTCTGGGCAGGTATCATAATTGTCACCAACCTTGTCAAGGTAGTCGCAGATACGGCCGGCCACTTCGACGCAGCCGTCGTCGTCCACATTTGGGAACCTGCAGTATGTCTGGACATCATTCTCGAGTTTTGCCAGGTCGAAGTATCGTTTTGTGAACTTCTGAACCTGCTTGATGCCTTGATCCTTGATCTGAATAGGACCAATGGATTTGACGGCAGTCTCTGTGGTTGGACGGAGCTGCAACAGTCCATCGAGATACGGCCCGCTCGATGGCAGCGAGAGGTCCAGAGCGTCGCGAGAGACATGCCGTGGAAGTCTGGGTATCTTCTTGGTTGCTCTGTCCCTGAAGTTTTGCCAAACCAGCTCGATCTGCTGCGAAACAGTTTGGATCTGGTTCCCCAGCCAAAAGCCAGTAGCTCCGAACAGACCACTATGGCCGCTGTCCTCGGATAGCTGGGATTTCTCCACCTCGAGCTTTGCTAGGCGTCTGCAGAGTTTCGATCTCAGGAGCAGCGTAAGCTCTGGCTTGAGCTGGTGCGCACACTGGTGAAGAAAGTGTGTCAGGAGCACTGCGTTGAGAAACTTGTAGCACGTGCGACCTTCCACATCCCCGATACTTAGACGGAGGAGACGCTCTGTCGTGACACGAAGGATGAGCCAGAATGGATGTCTCCTCCATGGCAGAAGAGAGTCGCCGATGACAACATCGTCGCGTACACGCTTTCGCAGCAGCGGTACCTCGCAAGGGGAGCCCAGGGTCTCGAGAAGGGGCATGAGCATGTGCATGATAAGGGCAGGATCGGACGTGTCGCGTTCCTCGGTAACATAATGGCCAGCTTTTTGTGTCTTTGCTGCGAAACGACGTAGGGATTCGAGACTGGCCGTTTGTAGCAGAGCACTCAGCGACTCTTGAAAGTCCTGGTTCTGGAAGGTGTCCAGAGGCACTTGTGCTGCTCGACTCGGAAAGGTGCAGAGTAATGCATTCTCGGCCTGCAATACTGGCTCAGATGGTGGTGAGGCTTCGAAAGCTTCGAATATGACCGTTTCGCAATCATCGCTATTGACAGGGCTCTGTTAGTTCACGTGAAAGGGCGGTATGGCATACAGTTGGAGCCGCGGGGGGGGGGGGGGGGGGGGGGGGGGCGGGGGGGAGGGGGGGGGGGGGGGGGGGGTGAGAAGTGGGAAAAGGCCCATAAGAAACCTCACCTGGCGGGAAAAGAGAGAGAGAGAGGAGGGGGGAAGAAGGAGGAAGGGGGACATGGGATAAGTGACTTGGTTGTGCATGCATAGGTAATCAATCAATCAATTCTCACTCTCACTCTCATTCACTCGTACTCACTCGCTGTGAAATCCAAGTTCTTGTACAACACACACATACACACACACACACACACACACACAGCCCTCAGATGTTGTCCGTCCCGCCCGTCATGTGAGATGAGAACAACAACAGGCCCCATCTCACGATCCTTGAGAGGGCAATTCCCCCCCCCCCCTCCGCCTCGTGATCTTATTACATCCTTTTTTATTATTATTTTCTTCCACATCAGATGAGAGCTCAACCTCATGAGCTATCAGCTTAGTAAGAAGAGGAACCCTTTGCCGACGACAGAGGGGTAGATACGCGAGAATAGCTAGCAAAAGTGCGGCTGTTGTTGGGTTGTCTGGTTCATTTTGGGGGGGGGGGAGGAGGGGGCAAATTTAGGTCATGACGATTAAGTTTGGCCGCACGCACGCACGCACGCACGCACGCATTCGGAGTACATAGATAGTGTTTTTCCTCATGGTAAACCTTATTCCCCATCTCATTTTTTTATATTTCTTTTTTTTTGAAAAAAAAAAAATTGTCAACATGGCAAGGTTGTGTAATGAGTGATGAAACCTCTCCCCCCCCCCCTCCTTCTCTCTTCCCCTCCCCCCCCTGGCAGCCCCTGTCGGGTAGAGGTCATCACCAACCCCCGGCGCGCGATTTAAGTTCCGGAACAGTGCCTATGTCAGAGGGATTTTCCACTCCGATAGTGACAAGTGGGGAGAGACTTTCGGAAGAGTTCATGGCCACCTGGAAATGTTTATATATATATATATATATCTATGTATATATAATTATATATATATAAAGTATGCGCGCGTGCACCATAAAAGAAGGGGCATTTCCACCAGTGCGCATTATGGCACGGTGGTCCGTGCGCCTTTGTTTGTTATTACTTTTGTGTCCATCATACTTTTCTATCCAACAATTCAACACCCCAAAGCAAAAATATTTCATTCATTCATCTACCACCACCTACAAATCTTTTCTTTCTTTCTTTTTCTTTTTCTTTTTTTTTTCTTTTCAGATTTGTACGCCATATTTGACAAGACTGGCTGGCTGTCGGGCATGCTTGCTCGATTCCCCCTCGGAACTACGTGGGAAAAAAAGGGTGTGGGGGCGGGGGAGCCGGCGCGGGCCGGGGGGAGGGGGGAGGGAAGGGGAATCTCCGACAAATCTTTCTTGACATCATATTCAAGCGCCCATTCTCCGTCGATTTAAACCACTACAATGTGTGCGTGTGTGTGTGTGTGTGTGAGAGAGAGAGAGAGAGAGAGAGAGAGAGAGAGAGAGAGAGAGAGAGAGAGAGAGGGTACAGGCAGCGAATGAATCACCCAGAACAACCAAGTTCGAGCGAGGACAAGTCTACAATCTCCCCTCCCCAAACAGCTTCCGAGAAGGACTCACAGGCCTGTCCCTGGGATAATACTGATGATGCTCCAGAACAGCAGCGCTTGCAGTCACGAGGCTATCGACCGTCCCACTCCCACATCGGCTTGTCTCCATATTTCTCTTCTCCGATACCACACATTCAAGGGAGAGAAAAAAAAGAAAGAAAAAAAGAAAGGACAAAGGCGGATATCAAGGGTCCATGTGTGACCCCAACTCCTCCACTAGAGATGGACCAACCCAGCCTCACGTGTGGGAGGGGGGAGGGCGGCAAGAGATTCCGCACTTCTCAATCTGTTCAACTTGCTGACGGACGGAATCTTTTCCACTCCCCATCTCCAGCCCAAATGTTGCATCCGAAAGAAAGAGATGATCTCGACCATCGGGCGATCGGAGGGAGGGGGAAGGGGGGGGGGGGCCAAACAGGCCCATTCACCAGCTCCTGTGTAAACGCGTCCAGAGATATCAGCGCCAGCGCCGCCGCCGCCGAAACAAAATATGGCAGGGTCATACGCCGGAAGAGATCTGTACGCAAAAAAACAAAAAAAAAAAGAAAAGAAAAGCTCTACACACAAAGATTTCACATGGTGCAGCCCCCGATCGGTACGCCCATGAGCCACGAGGAGATTTGTACATCCAACACGGGAAATCCCCTCTCTCTTCCTCGGGGTTACTCAGGCGAGAATTATGGCGAGAGGAGGGGACGCAACTGACGAGAGTTTCCCAACACACACATACACACACATATACACATACAACATCCCCAAGAGACGGTGCAGAGGTGCCTCCCTACTTCCCTGCCCCCCCCCCCCCCCCCCAAAAAAAAAGCGCCCCGGGCGGGGGCCCGCGCGGGCCGGGGAGTTTCTGGGGGTGGGGGGGGGGGGGGGGGGCGGGGTGCTGGGGGGTTGCAGGGGGCGTGG
>JACWRQ010000051.1:56373-129302 GCA_014849955.1 Cryphonectria carpinicola | reverse complement strand
AAAAAAAAAAAAGAAAAAAAAAAAAAAAAAAAAAAAAAAAAAAAAAAAAAAAAAAAAAAAAAAAAAAAAGGGTATGAAATTATGCTCTGGGCAGACCGTAGGCAGTCACCCTAACCCCACCACCACATTATCACCAGAGAGAAGGAGTCATCGCTATGGATCTTCCCTCTACCTGTCTGTGCTTCGGACGCCGAAACACTTCGTTTCTTCCCTCGGGTCTATCCATCGAACCACCTTTACCAACGTGAACCCACCTCTACAGCTCGTTAGAGACCTTGTCAGCTCATCATCCTGCTCCTGATCTGCTGTCCTCGTCATGACTGCTGCGGAGGGGGCCGCCCCAGAATACATCAGCGTCCCGCACGAGACCGCCCTGCGCTTCACCCAGCGGATTCTCGAGGCCCATTGCGTATCTCCAGAAGACGCAGCAGTCGTAGCTGATAATCTTGTCTCGGCCGACCTGCGCGGTGTGGACTCGCACGGCATCAACCGCCTCCCTTCCTACCTGAAACGCCTGCGTCAACAGGTCCTGGATCCCCAGGCCAGCCCGACGTTGGAGCAGGTCACGCCTGTAGTCGCACGTATGTGATAACATTTAAATGAAAGATGGCTCGACCCCAATGCCCTCTCTGGCCATCACTGACTTGCCCACCAAAATGTCCTGACAGATGTCGATGGCCACAATGCCTTCGGTGCCGTCGTTGCCAAGAAGGCCATGACGGCCGCGGTGGACATGGCAAAGACATACGGCATCGCCATGGTGGCCTGCAAGCACAGCAACCACTTTGGCATGTCGGCATGGGTGGTGCAGCAGGCCCTCGACGCAGGCCTGATGTCGCTCGTCTTCACCAACAGCTCGCCCGCCCTGCCCGCCTGGGGAGGCAGGGAGCAGCTGCTGGGCGTGAGCCCCATCGCCTGCGGCGCGCCGGGGGAGCCCATCCCTTTTATACTTGACATGGCCCCCTCGGTGGCGGCCAGGGGCAAGGTCTACAAGGCCCTGCGGAGGGGGGAGCCCATCCCGGAGGACTGGGCGCTGGACAAGCACGGGAACCGCACGACAGACCCGGCCGAGGCCCTGGATGGCGGGGCCATGCTGCCCATGGGGGGCCCCAAGGGTTCAGCACTTGCCATCATGATGGATGTCTTCTCTGGCGTCCTGTCAGGCTCAGCCTATGCTGGTCATGTGGCCGGGCCCTATGACCCCTCCAGGCCAGGAGACGTGGGCCATTTCATCGTGGCCATGCGACCTGATCTCTTCATGAGCGCAGAGGACTTCAGGTCGAGGATGAGATATCTCTACGACCGCGTGGTGGGCTCGGAGAAGATGCAGGGGGTCGACCGTATCTATTTCCCGGGCGAGATTGAGATGGCGCGCAGGGAAGAGAGGCTCAGGTCGGGTATCCCATATGCAAGGGCAGAGGTCGATGTGCTAAACCAGGAGGCAAACGCAGCCGGTGTAGACCTATTAGTATAAAGAAAGGGTGTGTGCTAGTAAAAAGAAAAGAAGATTTGAACCGCCCCCCCCCCAAGGCAAATTTCTCGCCATATTGACATAGGTAATAAATTTAACACGCCTAATGTTCCAGGCTCTACGATAATTGGGAGACCAGGCTTGGGGGAGACCAAATACTTCATACTACTTGATGGAGTTCAGGTCCTCTAGTGCTAGCTGGCTTCCAGGGGGGGGGGCATCCCCTGTAAGCACTGTACTGTAGCCCCTGCTATTTGCTCCTTCCTGCCCACAAGTTAGTTGCCCTTCCCGCTACTATGGGAACATTTCCCCCCACACCCAGCACGTAATCCAGTACATGTATAATACCATTGGCCAAAGGGCATCATGCATGATGGCGATCCTGAGAAGCTCTACTTCCAGCCTCAGTGCAGAGGTGAGACAGCATGCTCTTGAGAGACCTATGTCATAAGTATTACTATTATTTCCTATAATCGAAACACACGACATGACAGACCTCGGACGCGAACCGACAACATCGCAGCCCAAAGAAGATGGACAGGCCAGACCTCCTGTGCCGGACCATCTCGCGGATTATGACCTCGGTCGACCCATCCAGCCCATCAGAGGCATGAGACAGGGCCTACCCAACTATGGTGATCCGCACTTTGCCCTCTTCCTCCGCAAAGCCTTCATCAAGGCCCTCGGCTACAGCGAGGACGCCCTCTCGCGGCCCATCGTGGGCATCGTCAACACGTATTCCGCCTTCAACCCCTGCCACGCCAACGTGCCGCAGCTCATCGAGGCGGCCAAGAGGGGCGTGCAGTTGGGCGGCGGGCTGGCGATGGAGTTCCCCACTATCAGCATCCACGAGTCCTTTTCCTCGCCGACGAGTATGTTTCTGAGGAATCTGATGAGCATGGACACGGAGGAGATGATCAAGGCGCAGCCTGTGGATGCCTGTATTGTCATTGGGGGTGAGTGATGCTGCTGCTGCTGCTGCTGCACATGATCCCTCGAGAAGCTCACACATTTGAGCCCTACTACAGGATGTGACAAGACAGTCCCTGCCCAGATCATGGGAGGCATCTCGTCCGGCAAGCCTGTGCTGCCCCTGATCACGGGCCCGATGATGCCCGGCAGCTTCAGGGGCCAGAGGATCGGCGCCTGCACCGACTGCCGGAACAACTGGGCTGCGTACCGTGGCGACGAGCTCGACGTCGAGGATATCTCGGAGCTCAACGCAGAGCTGGCACCTACCGCTGGGACGTGTGGCGTGATGGGTACCGCGTCGACCATGGCCTGCCTCGTCGCCGCACTAGGGCTGATGGATCTGAGGGCTGGAGCGTGAGTTTTACCCCTATTCGGTCTCAAGTGGTGTATCCTCCTCTAGGTGTTGTGATATTTCTACTATTATGCTAAACCACAACTAAACAGGACAGCCCCAGCGGTATCAAGCGCACGCCTTCATGTGGCCGAGGACACAGGCAAGAAGGCCGTCCTAGCAGCACAGTCCCTCACAAGTGGAACCGAAAGCCCGCTCTCCCTGGCCACAGTGCTGAGCGAGGCCTCTTTCCACAACGCCGTTACTGTCCTCCAGGCCATAGGTGGCTCCACGAACGGCATCGTCCACCTGCTCGCCATCGCCAACCGCCATCCCGCCGTAGCAGGCAAGGTCACCCTACAGACAATTGACGAGATCGGCCGCAAGACACCTCTGCTTGTGGACCTGAAGCCGAGCGGTGACAACTACATGACCGACCTGCACAACGCCGGGGGGATGCTAGCCCTGTTTCATACGCTGCGCCCGCTATTACGGCTCGAGGCGATGACATTGACAGGGCAGACGATAGGACAGGTTCTAGACGCTTCCCCGTTCAGGACTTTTCCGTTCTCGCGTGCCATCATCCGGCCGCTCGATGACCCCGTCTACAAGTCTTCGTCGCTGCTCGTCTTGAGAGGAAACCTGGCGCCCAACGGGGCCGTCATGAAAGCCAGCGCCAGCAAATACCGACACCTCCTCTCCCACCGCGGCCGGGCGGTCGTCTTTGCCGGGCCGGCGGACCTGGCTGCGCGCATAGACGATCCCGACCTCGCCGTGGACCAAGACTCCGTACTGGTCCTGCAAGGCATCGGTCCCATAGGCTTTTTGAACCCTGGGATGCCGGAGGCGGGACTAGTCCCCATCCCCAGAAAACTTGCCGTCCAGGGCGTACAGGACATGCTTCGCCTCTCGGACGGACGCATGTCGGGCACGGCAGGCGGGAGTGTCATCCTGCACATCTCGCCCGAGGCGGCGCTGCCCGAGAGCGTCCTCGGCATCGTCAGGGATGGGGATGTGATCGTGTGTGATGTGGACAAGAGGCTGCTGGAGGTGGAGCTGAGCGCGGACGAGATCGACCGCAGGATAGCAGAGAGGAGAGAGAGGCTGAACGGGAACAAGGAGAGCCGCGGTCCGAGTGAGAGGATGAGAAAGCCGGTCCGGGGCTACAGGGGTCTCTATGAACGCCATGTGAATCAGGCAGAAGATGGCGTGGACTTTGACTTCCTGACGGCTGCAGGAGCGGAACATTCTGGCTTCTGACCTGGGGGGGGGGGGAACCCTAGGCCAGCCCACGCAGCAGGATGGGGGTGGTGGAGGAGGAGGGGGAGGGGGTGGAGGAGGAAGAACAAGAGGCTTCTCCTGACGCTCACCTGGGCGCAGACTTTATAGCATATGAGGAGTAGTTGTAGATGATCTGAGAGGACATATGTAGAATCTCCCAGACCCAGCAGATTGTTCAGGTCGATAGGAGTCTCATGAATATGAAGCAGGAATCGTCTACCTTCTCGATATCATCCATCACTCCAATAAGTTTTATTCATCAACAGCCACTGAATAGGCCAGAAGAATTCCGTTGAGCAACCAGCCGACTGGCGGCCACTGTGTGACCTCGACTAGGTACAATTCGACTTGGCAGGGTTTGTGAAGCATATGAAGGGCTGTGAAGCCCGGTTGAGTGTGCACAGAGTTACGATGACAGCCTCGTGACGTTGAGTTACATCCCAGCTCTCACCTCGAGCAGTAGCAACGCACATTCGCCAGAAGTTCACAATGGTTTGCATGGCCTAAATCTCTGGAGAAACCCAATGAGAACAACCGCAATTGAGCTGATGCAGTGCACGTAAAATAAAATAAAAACCCCCCGTGGGGGATCTATGTGGGCTGCTGTACGTGGTGTGGCTGTGGTCAGGGGACCATGGATCCTGTGTGTCATTGTTTCAGTCTTTCTTTTTCATTTCTCTCCAAGAGGGACGGCCCGAGATCGCATAGCCCTCGCGTTAACGGGAGAAGGCGAAGAAGCAAAGAAAACTCTCTCTGCGCGCTGACGATGCTAAAGGTTAAAGTAAGGGCCATGTTCCGGTGGGGGAGAAAAAGACAAGCTCCCGTGCGTTTGTGTGTGTGTCGGGTATTGTAGGCCAGGCATGAGTGGAGGAGATCAAAGACAAAGAAACCAAAAATGAAAAACTGCTGTGGACCGATCTACTTTTACGGCTCTTGGGTGTCCATCGGTCACGGCAGATGCTTGAACGGTTTCTCTTTTTCAAGGACGCTAATTTTAACTGATTTTAGGGAGGTGGCGCGAGAGAGAGAGAGAGAGAGCGAGCGCGTTGCAACCTCGTTCTACTACGTATGAACATCCAAGTGCGCTGGTATAGAGAGGCGAAGGCGTCTATTTCTTGTATGAGGGCAATCACCTGACGGTCGCCTCCGGATCGTGGCCGCCTAGAGGTTGTCCGAGCCAAAGGGTCTCTCGCTCGGCATGACCGACCTATATGCAGTGCTCAGAAGACTTGCGAGAGAAGCGGATCCGGGCTCCAGCGAAACTTTGGTCCCATCACGTAAAATCACGTAAATTTTACAGCATGGTGCAACTGTGTTCCCACCTGGATCGCAACTTTCAACCACCCCAATCTTGGCCTCTAAAGTCGATCAGCCAACTGAGACTTACTCCTGGAAAGGAAAACGACGGCTTAAGAAAGGTCGTGGAGGTGGACGTCGTGGGCAACATGAGCATTGAGCAGATATAAAACCTGTGGACAGCGCCAGGCCGGCCTCCGTCTTGTCTTACAGGCCGCCCCAGCCTCGAGAGAAGGCTGCCTCATACCATCATACTGTGGTATGAGTTATGAACAGCCTCGCCCGGTCGCTTCCGGTCCACTGGTCGGGCCAGAACCGGCATACATAGTCCGGACTTTTTGTGGATAGATGAGCAATGCAACCCAGGCTAGTGGGCAAGGCTGGGTGAGACAGAGTCAGAAGGTGGTTTTTTTTTTTCTCCTTTGCTTTTTGCTTTTTGCCATTGTCTGGTCCCATCCGATTGCGGCCCTCGGGAGTTGCAACAGGATCAACCGTATTTATGACTGTAATGCCCTACTGTTGTTGCTGTACCTCCTGGTCTTGATCTGTTTTCTCGAAACGCCCGACCAAGCACTGCTCTCTTCACGTATATCTCCTCTCGGGACACGAAATCAGGCGGACTGTCAACATTACCATCTCGGCCAGTCCGTATAATTAATTACCTGTGACACACAAGATGAGGATACCGTCCGCTATGCAGGAGACACCTGCAAGGTCTTTGGACCTCGAGGAAGCCTCGGATTCGTCTGGGGCGCCGGACAAGAAGTCTGGGGAGTCGAGCCCACCCGAGTATGTCAGGACGAGCGCAAGCCTGGCGCGGGAGGAGGGCGAGGAGATCAACTATCATACTCTTTCATGGTGGTAAGTCGATCACTGGGGGGAATGCACCCTGCTGTGGGGGAGGGAGAGGAGGTTGTATGGAGAGCAACAGGCATTTCTAACATGGGGATGGGAGCAAAACAGGCGCGCAGCTGTGGTGCTTGTCGCAGAAACCGTGTCCCTGGGCATCCTGTCGCTGCCCTCGGTCATGGCCACTTTGGGACTCGTGCCGGGCATTGTTGTTATCATCGCCATCGCCATCATCTCCGGTTACTCGGGCCTGGTCTTTGGAAAGTTCTGTCAGCTGTACCCAAATATCCGATCATTCGGCGATGCGGGCGGGGTGATGGGAGAGACACTGTGGGGCCCGGCGGCAGGACGCATCTGCTTCTTGGTCCTGGGCTGGGGCCAGACCATCTTTATGGTCTTCGTGATGGGCAGCCACCTCCTGACGTGGACGATCGCCCTCAACAACCTGTCCAACAGCCCGCAGTGCACGGTGATGTGGGCCGGAGTGGGACTGGTCGTCTTCTTCCTCTTCAACGTGGGACGGACGCTCAAGTACACGTCCTACATGAGCATCGCGTCGTCCCTGTCCATCCTCTCGGCAGTCCTGGTGACCATCGTGGACGTGGCAATCGAGAAGCCGATCGGCAGCACGAGCATCGACATCTCCCGGCAGATCGGGTTTGCGAGTGGGTTTCTCGCGGCGACCAACATCTCCATCGCCTTCTGCGCCCACTCGTGCTTCTTCACGGTCATGAGCGAGCTCAAGAACAAGAAGGATTGGCCCAAGGCCCTGCTCGCCCTGCAGGTCCTGGACACATCGCTGTACCTGGTCTCGGCTATCGTCATCTATGTCTATGTCGGACCCGATGTGCCGTCCCCCGCCCTGTCCGCTGCCGGCACTGCGGTGGTTCGCAAGGTAATCTGGGGTATTGCCCTGCCGACGATTGTGATTGCGGGTGTCATTTATGGTAAGAAAACCCCACCACACCTTTTCCAAATACTCCGAAGAGTTCTTCAAGCTGACGCGTCAAACAAGCTCACGTGGCCGGGACCTTCATGTTCGAGCGAGTGTTTGGGGGTACAGAACATGTGGCGAGACGGACACGGCTTGGGACGGCCGTGTGGATTGGGATGATGCTTGGGATCTGGGTGCTCGCTTTTGTGATTGCCGAGTCGATCCCCATCTTCAACAGCTTGTTGAGCCTGGTGGCCGCGCTCTTTGTGAGCTGGTTCTCGTACGGAGTGCCCGGGCTGATGTGGCTGTTCCTGCACAGGGGAGAATACTCGCAGCGGCGGGTTGGTCTGGTTGCGAATATCGGCCTGGTGATTGTTGGCCTCATGTTCTGTGTCCTCGGCCTGTGGAGCACAGTGGTCAGCATCGAGGGCAGCAGCTCGTCAAAACCGTGGACGTGTGCCAGCAATGCCTAAGAGGAGGGGAGTGCGGTCGAGGTTCCCTCATGTACTATGTATTATATAGCTGAATTCCGAGCTTTTCTTTTTTGTGAAACCAAACCAACCCCGTTCGCAGTGGGGGGAGGGAGGGAGAGAGATGTCGGCTGTGCGCTGCTTGTTGCGTCCTTGGGTTGTAAATGTGGCGGGAGAAGCCTATGGATTGTGTCTGCGTCCTAGATGCGGGTATCTTGTCCTGGTGATGTCTCATGGCGTGGCTGTGGATTTGTGCGTGTGTCCCTCTCTCTTTTCGTGTAGAGCACGTGGCCAAGGCCCTCCCCTCCTTCCCTTTCTTGCGCATCCATATTGGCCATTGTGAAGCTCGCTCGCCAAGAAGAATGCCCTTCTCGCAGGACAATGGCCTGTTCTAGGTTGATGGTGGGATGGATGTTGCTTTGCTGAGGGCTGATCCGATTCTAGAATGCCATATCCTTTTCCCCATCATATTGTCTTTTCTGACGAAGCAGCCTCATTTTGGTGATGAGCATTCGAGAGACTACTTGGTCACACAAGGCTTTCAGGCGAGAAAGATGTCGCGTGGGATGGTGTGCAGCAGCATGTGAGATGTTGCGCAGCAGGGCGCCCCACAGCGTACCGACATACTGTTCTGTACATCCCTGTAATCCCCCTGTCATCCCCCACACTACTGCTAAATCATATCATAGATGGGCACTGCAGCCACACACCAAACGTACTGTGCTACAATGATTGCCCAAACACGCTAGGGCCTTCAGGGCCCCCATTACAACCCCTCTGGACCCTGAAATCGGGCGCAGAGCCCTGCTCCAGGGCTGAAGAGAAGAAGAACAAAAAAACATGGGCCCTCACGGAAACGCGGTTCCAGGGCATGTGATTGCCCATCTACGAATTACAGTACATCCCCCTGCCTATCTCACTCTTCTCCTCCTCCATCTTCATTACTTATTCCTCCTTATCCAAGATACCAGCGCTACAAAAGCATCCTGCCTCCTGGTTTTATTCTTGTGTGCTGCACAGCCCATCTCCTCCCATAATAATTTTTGCCTTCTAGATTTGTATTATATTATGCTCTGGCGGTAGAGGCCATATGGCGCGGCCCGATCCCTTCATTCGACCTCAGCCTCCTTTTGCTTATATTTTGTCGCTCCTCCGAAGCCAAGCGCAACTTCTCTCTTGACCCTCGTCCTCTTCCTTGGCTGCTCTTCCTAGCCCTCGCCATCGTGGACGACGACGACGACGACGACAGTTCCTCTCCGTCTCCTTATCCTCTAGAGCATCCACTCCCATGCTCCGTCGATCCCAACAGTCCTTACCGTCTCCTACCGCGGGCTCACCTCCTCCGGCCTGACGCCTTGTCGAGACCGACTCCCCCCTCCCCTCCAGTTTCGCGATAAGGTCGCAGCCGTGCCTACAGCCATGGGGGATCGCAAGTCTTTAGTACGCGATAGCACGCCTTCCGGAAAGCCACTGCTCCAGAAGAAGCACAAGCACCGCAGCTCCGACGGCCTCCTCGACCCTGACCTCGACCTCGACCTCGATACCGACCACGACCATGACCATGACCAGCTCGATCGCGGCCGCGCCTACCAGAATAGCTACTACTCTGGCCCTCCGCCTCCCAACCGCCGACCGTCTCCCCTCCTCGCCGCCGCCGACTCGAGCTCGCGGCCTGTCTCGAGACACACAAATGCCTCGGTCAGCGCATCCGGCACGCCTCGCCGGCCTACTTTCTCCCGGAGGAGTACCCTCCGCAGCCGCTCGCCCGCGACGAATGCGCGCCTCGCCGCCCGCAAGAAGTACACCTATGCTGCCGTCTTCCTTGTCGTATCCCTCGTCTCCTTCTGCGTCCAGACGGAGCTGGCCGCCTACGTGCAGCACGACCTGGGGTGGAACAAGGCATACTGCATGCTGTACCTGACCCACGGCAGCTGGGCGCTGCTGTGGCCCGCCCAGCTCCTCGTCCTCCGCCTGCAGAAGCGGGACATGCCGTGGCCCATCTTCTGGAGGAAGCACGTCTGGCTGTGTCGCACCACAGCGCAGATGGTCCACGGCCGTACCCTCGAGGTCCCACACTACCACCAGGCGCGGAGCCCCATCCGCTATATGCTCAAGACCACCGTCTTTGTCACCAGCGCCCTCACCGTCGCCGGCCTGACCTGGTACATCGCCGTCGACCTCACAACCCCGTCCGACTTGACGGCCATCTACAACTGCTCCGCCTTTTTCGCCTACGCCTTCTCTATTCCCTTGCTCAAGGAGCCCTTCCGCCTCGACAAGTGCTTCGCCGTCGTCGTCGCCATCATCGGCGTCATCGTTGTGGCTTATGGGGACACAAAGCAGGGAGGAGGAGGAGGAGGAGCATTGCCCAACGACCCGTCCACCAGCGGGGCGGGAGACGACGGGAACCGGTTCCTGGGCAATGTTATCATCGGCTGTGGCTCTGTCCTCTACGGTCTCTACGAGGTCCTGTACAAGAGGTTTGCCTGTCCGCCCGAGGGCTGCAGTCCGGGGCGGGGCATGGTCTTTGCCAACCTGGTCGGCAGTCTGATCGGGTGCTTCACCCTCTTGGTGTTGTGGTTTCCCCTACCTCTGTTGCACCTCGCAGGGCTCGAGAGGTTCGCCCTCCCCACCGGCCTGACCGCCTGGTGGCTCTTCCTGTCGGTCATCATGAACGCTACTTTTGCCGGCTCCTTCCTTGTCCTTATCAGCCTGACGTCGCCCGTCCTGAGCTCCGTCGCGTCACTCCTGACCATCTTCATCGTCGCCGTGAGCGACTGGTTCCTGACCGGCCAGCCCCTGAGCCTGGCCGCCATCGTAGGCGGCCTCATGATCATTGTGGCCTTTGTCATGCTTTCCGTGAGCACATGGCGGGAGATGGCCGAGGAGGAGCGCCGGAGGGAGCTGAACATTGACGATGCCGACGTGGATGCCGATGATAACGGCAGTGACGATGACGATGCAAGTGACAAGGCGAGCAGCCACAGCGACTAAGAAAAAGGAGCTCGTGGGCTTCGATACCTTTTCTTTTTGGGGGGGGAGGGGGGGTTGTTTCTTTTTCCTCTTTGGTTCTTTCCTTTTCCTTTTTTTTGGGGGGGGGGGGGGGGGGGAAGGTCTTGGGTAGGATTCTGTCTTGTGTTTCTTTTGTGGACTACACAAAAAAAAAGGAAGGGCAGGGTTCAAGTAAAACTTCGGCCCGTCACTCGGTTGCAGCCGCGACGAGCTGTGGGAGGGCAAGCTCTGCTTTTGCGCAGAGGGAGTGGGAGGAGGCGTGCTTTTGATAAAGATACCCCTTATGACGAGCTCGATCATGCAGCTCCCTAAATTCAAATATGTCTAATGTTTCCCCCCCCCCCCCTCTTCCCCCTTTCCCAACTTTCCCCAGGACCCGCTCATGTCTAGACCTTGCGTTTGTGGGAGGGGTGTGTGGCTCAAGGTCGCTATCAAGCAATACGAGACCTCGTATTGCTTAGGTAGTGGTTTTTGTAGGAGGGGGAACACTGTCAACCCTCCTAGGAGCGAATTTGGGCAAAGATGTATGGGGAGAAATGAATGAAAACAAGGTATGAAAGTGAGGGTAGAATTGAGAGGCTCGTGCTTGCTTACTTTGCTCGGAGGGCGCTGTGGGAGTGAAGGCGTCTGGTATTTCTCGGGGAGATAATGCGCAAAAAAACTTGCGCGCAGATTTGTTAAGAAAACCGTTTGATTGATCCTTTTTTTTTTTTTGGAAGAAAGGGGGGGGGGGCGACCCCCTTTCCTTCTCTCTTCTCCATCCCAATATCTCGCAGAAGCCATATGAGCTGTCCCCAGAGCATCATAAGAGTAAGCCCTCGATAGCCTTGTTCTCCAGAGTCCCGAGCCATGGTGAAAATTTGAAATGCCTGGAATTGCTCTCTCATTGTCCATCACTCTCACCCTCCTTAGCTCTCGCGGGCCCTGCCTCCGAGTCCCCCTCCTCACCCGCCAAACCCTGCACAGGCACCGTCTCGGCCTTCACATTCTCGCTTACTTCTACTTCCTTCTGTGCCCTCTCTCCACCGTCTTCCTCCCCTTCTTCCACCTCCTCCTCCTTCTTCTTCTCCTGCTGTGGCTGGGTCTTCTTCATCCCTAACTTCCTCAGCGCAACAAACCCCGTTTGTTTAGGCTCGACAACTGACGCGGGTGCCCACTGCCGAGGCCGCGCCGCCGCCCGGCTTGCGACCGTGCTCCAACCACCTGCCGAGCCGTTACCACCATCGCTGCCCTCGCGGCGTGTCACGTTCAACGATGCCGCGTCCGCCGCGCAGAGGATGATGCCGGCCGCGACGCCGTGGGCGCCGATGGCCTTTGCGAGCTTGGGCTTGAGGGCGGTTAGCAGGGCCTCGAGCTGGGGCGGGTTGAGCGTGCCGGAGGCGATGCTTGCGGCGGTTGTCTTGGTGGTGGTTTTGACGAGGACCTCCTCGGAGGGGAGGAAACTTGTGGTGAAGGTGAGACCCGGGTTCGATGAGGTCGCGCTCGAGAGGTCAGCCTTGAGCGCCTGGTCGACCTCTTCCAACGTGAGGCCGAATCTTGGCTTGGTCAGCAGGAAGGCGTTGTATGGCTGCTGAGAAGGCTTGCTTGGGGGAGGAGGAGGCGCCGGTGCCGCTGCTCGAGAGGGCGCGGCCGCCTTCAAGAGGCGCAGGCACTGCATCAGCGTCTTCCGTGGCGCAGAGACGAACCGCGGTCCCTTGAAGATGCTGACGTGCCTGTGAGGTTCTGGGTCCTGGCTCTCGCTGTCGAGACCGTAGTCCTCGGCGAGCCCATGGAGAAACTGTCGCTGATGAGGTTTCATAGGTTTGAAGCGCATGTTCTTCGCACTCGACTCGGCAAAGACGCGGAACTCGCGCTCCTGTTGTTGTGCCCACTCGGTATTATCACGGAAGAACCTGAGCGTTGTGTCCTGGTAGGGGATGTGGTCGTCTGTATGATCCGGGTCGATGTTGAGAGCTTCGGCGAGCTGACGATTACGCTTCTGGCGCAGACACTCGTCGTCGCACTTGAGGGGCTCTCGCTGTGGGCCCCGCGGTTCGAGATGCGTGGACAAACACTTGACCTTTTGCTTGCGTCGTTGGCAGTCGCAGGTGATGAACGTCTCTGACTGGCATGGTTTCTCCTCCTTGCACGAGAACGGCGCATGGCACTGGTCGAGGTCTTCATGCCCACAAGATTCGCGCGGCTTACCACAAGGTTGTGTGCAGTGAGATCCCGGCACACCCACATCTTCGCAGTCACCTCTGTGGCAGAGCAGCTTGCAGTAATGCGTACTATATATGATATATCAGTCGATTGAATTCCGTAGTCATAGTCCTTTTTGGGAGGGGGGGGGGGAGGAGGAATATGGCACCTACCCGCACTTGAGACGCTTTCCACAGGGCCGACCACAGCGAGCCTCTGCGAACCAGCATGGTTGATTGCGCAGGACTTCCTTGCCACAGATGCAGGTCTTCTCGACCAGGAATGGGCACTTGGGGCATTCTACGTCGTCGGGATGGCACTGATGTTCCACCTGAGGGTGTCCACAAGCTCGTGCACGCGTACAAGGGAACCGGCACTGCGGCGGTTGCGTGCCACACTAGAAACAAGATTAGTTTCATTTATCAACGCGAGCGATAGCATCGTCCCCCTGTAGACATATAGATGTACCTACCGGTTGGGGAGGGTAGAGCGTGGTGCGCCCGCAGGAACAGCTGATTTCCTCGAAGATGGCCTCCAAGCAGCTCGGGCACGGTCCCTTGTGGCACAGCTGCTGGCAAAAATGCTTGCCGCACTTGAGCAGCCGGTTGCAAGTCCTTGTGCAGATATGTTCGTCTTCCACATCTTCCTGCGCCGGGCCAGCGGCTCGACGTCTATTTGCCTGACGCTTGGCTGCCCTCTTCTCGCCAGGGCAACAACGGACGTCACAAGAGTGTCGCCCACAGTTGAGGACCGCCCGACACACCCGAGGGCACTCGGGCTTTACAGTCTCCTCTGGAGGCACTCCGTGGCAGATTGTTGACACCGTAGTTCTGCTGCAGCGGCATTTGATTTCCGTCTTCTGCCAGCAAGGACTGCACGCTCCTACATGGCAGATATCTGGGCACTGATGTCCGCAGGCAAGGGTCTTACCACATTTCTTTGAGCAGTGCTCGATCTTGTCCGAGCAGGACTGTCGGGGCTCTGCCATGATATCCCCCAGAGGCGTCTTGCCGCAGGGGCAGTGGGTGACGACGTCAGGCGAGTTTGGACAGTGCGCTGCTTCCTCATCCTGCGGGTGGCACCCTTTCCGGCACTGATGAATGCCGCAGTCAAACTTTCTTGTGCAGGGTGCTTGGCAAGTGAAGGAGCCCTCGAACCACCCCGGTTTCTCCAGGGCTTGCACCTGTCCATGGTTGAAGGACTCGAGCAGGTCGTCTCGCTGCTCGCAAGGGATCTCCTTGGTCTCCTTACCACAGTAGCAAGTGGAAGGGACCATCACCTCGCAGGCACCGCAGACTCCTGGATGGCATTTCTGCGGGCAGACATGTTCTCCACACGGCAGCAGGTCTGCACAGACTTCGTTGCAGCTGAAGCCCTTGGTGTAATCTGTATCAACACACCTCTTCTGTGATGTATTCTTTCCGCAGTAGCAAGGCTGCACGGGGCCCATCAGGGTGCAAGGAGGACAAGGCCCTGAGTGACACATCAGACCACAGGGATGCGGACAGGTGCCACGAGGTTTGGAGCATGTTTGTCCGCAGGAGTGTGGTGGGAGTCCTGGCGTCGAACGCGGGTTGATCTCCTTGCCGCACCAGCAGTGATAGGAACCTGGATCCTCTGTCAATTTCGAGTTACACCCAGGACATCGCCAGGTCGGCTCAGCACCCTGTGGCTGCTTGTCGTTCTCCATCTGGCTCTTGAACCACTTCTTGGTACAGTGGTAGTGAGTGACGGTCCAACACAGGGTGCACGTCCATATCCGCGAGGTACGCACTACTTCGCCGGAGCAAATGACGCACTCGTACTGGCCGTTGTCGATATCCTCGTGGATCCGCGTCGTCAGGTCCGGGGCCTCAGACTTGGATGCTCTTCTTGCTCGCGGCTGTGGCGTCTCCTTGGGCTTGGCTGGCGGCCGCACCCTCTGCTGGTGAGCCTGGCCAGGCACAAACTCAGGAGCATCACCACTCAGCCCTTGCATCTCTTGCGTAGATGCATCTTCGGCCGCTGAGGTGAGCTGTCCCCCAAAAGTTCTCCGAGGGGCGATCTGGGTGTCGTGTCCAAGGTGTCCTCCTCCCCTGCCCCTGCCGCGCGCGCCTCTCCTGCCCCTGCCTCCCCGAGGCCCTGATCCCGTTGGCTGGTCCGCTGGCGTCGAAGGTCTCTGTTCTGCTGACGAGCTCGCCTCCTGTTCTGTCGTCCGTGGGGCCGCAGGACTGCTCGCGTGGGGGATATGTCCTCCCCTCCCATGACCCGAACCTCTCCCTCGGCCTCTTCCGCGGCCGTGCCTGGCTCTCCTAGAAGCTGAGCTGGAGCCCCGATTATGGGCCGCCTGGGGCTGTGCCGAGCTGGCAGATGGTGTCTCGACCTCAGCCATGGCGAGAGGAGTGTGTGGTGAGGATAGGTGATGTTCCAGATCCAGGATTCGTTGAGTGTGCGCTTTTTGAAATACAGCGACTTCTGAGGTAGAGAAAGCAAAACAGATTCGGTGCTTTGGAGCTGTCGAATCCCAACTCTAGAGTCGGATCGTTCAAATGGAAATTGTAGGAAGTGAAAGTTTGTCCAACAAGTCGCGGGGGGGGGAAAGCCAAATGCGCCGAATGATCGTGGCAGGAACCAGGAGGGCAAACAAGGAAAAAAGAGAGAGGGAAAAAACCGAGCCCGTTTCCACAAAGATGTTCCGATCTATTTATCAGTGACAGAAAGTCGGAGGTATCGTCTCATGTGAGGTGGGGCAAAGATTGGACTCTCTCTCAAGATTGAAAGTCTACCTTTTGGGACGAGGAAGGCGAAGTCAGTCTATGTAGCAAGTGAGTCACTATGATCTCTGCTTGCTGTGGAGTAAGGGCCTCCTTCCTGTCATACCATGTACAACAACAAGTCAGCCGCTCTAAAGGCCCTAGCCCTGCAGCAGTCAACGCCCCACCAAGGCCGAGCCAAGCCCACCTGGACATGCTGGCAAGGCTGGGAAATCATACTGCAGTAGAAGGCTTAGCTGCTGGACCCGACACCGTCTTTAGCACCCTTTTGCCACTGAACGAACCCTCAATTTTGTGTCTGCTCAGTATCGATGCTGCAGGTTCCAGCTTTTCCTCCTCGAGTGATGCCAAAAACAAACAGGCTTCAGACGACATTCAACATTCTCAATCCCGCCAACTGACAACACAACAAAAAAAAAAAAAAAAAAAAAAAAAAAAAAAAAAAATCAAAAAATTAAAAAAAAAAAAAAAAAAAAAAAAAAAAAAAAAAAAACACAAAAAAAAAAAAAAAAAAACAAAAAAAAAAAGTAAATTCTCAAAAGACTGCGCAAACCCGGAATCGAACCGGGGGCCCATCGAATCAGTTCTTATCACGGACCAGAAGGTCATGAAGAAGATGGCAACGATGGATTTTACCACTAAACCATTTGCGCCCGTTTCAGGTGGCCGTTTTCCCAATGCTCAAGTATCCATTTCTGAGAATTGGTTATCGCTGGCTACCGGCGCTGTTAAGGGAGGACCTGTGCGGCGGTCCCTGAAGCCTAACATCTGGACTTTCTCGGTCTCGTTTCGGAAGTATCCTTCCAGCCTCCGATAGCGACCAAGTATTGGTTGGCAATAGTTCGGGTTGTTGCAACCCTCGCGCAGCACGGAGGAAATGTTGCTGCTTGATTGGCTAGCCGCTATGGGTGCAAGCAGATTCCAGATGTCATGGACGGTTAGCTGACAGATTGCTGGCGACAGGCAACCGTTCCCAAATCCAGGACTTGGGCAATAGACTGGGCGGCAGGTTCCTGGATGGAAAGCCAGCTAACAGACTTTCGGAAATCAGCTGGCAGGTTTCTGGGAAATCGGCGGGCGACTATTTCTGGAAAACGGGAAATCAAGATGTCGGCGTTGATCTCCAGATGCGAGTAGGAGGCGAGGCAGGGTCTGAGTCACATGCCACGCCCAACGCACCATGGATTGATGTGCAGCGTCTGGTGCCTCATGGATGGATGTTCCAGCAGGCCGCAATGCTTGCCCGAGGTCGACCGGGTCCAGGGTGCTGAAGCGTTTTGGTAGGCCGTTGGCGATCTTTGTTCAAGCCGTCTATATCGTCTCACTGTTGCCTGTTGTAGCTGCGATCAAAGAGTCAGTCAACATCAAGGTCGACATTTCATGCGGGATGCACCAAATACAGTTGCATGTGCGAGAACACAACGCACTATATGTAGCCAACCCGTACTTAAGTAGTCCGGTCCTTGTGTAGAACCCTGTGGGCCGTCTGATACCGTAGTGCCTCTCGCTCCGCACGCCGCAGCACGCCTTTAAATGTGGTCTTAGGCCCCCGTCCACACCTAAATCTGACGAATGCCAATACCTACACGGGCATCCTCATCCTCGTATATCTACAGAAACTGAGCGCACCATTATGGACTGCGTCCGATGGCTGTTGTCCTTCAGGGAGCGTCGCTTCCAGCGAAACAGCAACGCAAAAGAAGCTGCGTGTCCGCCTATCCTTGAAGTCCCGAACGAAATCCTCATGGACATCATCAACCACCTCGACCTACATGACGAATTCCTTCTCTCATAGACCTGCTGGGCTTTTCGAAAGCTTACCAAGAGAAACTGGAAACTTGCTTTTCAGCGGTTTTCTCATACCAAACGAATCAACTTCTAGACCGGGCTTGCTTATGTACTACCAAACCATTGGGTCTGCGGATCGTGTGGCAAGCTCCATACGATTAACAAATGGGATAGACCAAGACCAGAAGACTATGGATCGGTCCCCCTATGCCAGCGACGAGATGGTCTCAAATTTGATCGTATCTATCCTCTCCGACATACGCACGTTCAGCTAGCTCTGAAGTTTACTCGAATGGGATCTACTAACCAAAGATATCTTAAAAATATCATGTCGCCATTTACGATCGAAAAGCCGAGCTCTCCTTATTATCGACTACGATTGACTTATTACGCTGTACCGAAAGTTGTTGCTGAAAGGTTTCTCCTTCAGGTGAAACGTGAATTTCGAAACGATATAGCAGCAGTTTCCCCTTACGAACTTCGACTGGAACACATCTGTCCACATATGATCATTATGCCATCCAAAATATATGGGCGTCGACCTGATAATAGGATATCACAAGTGTTTGGACTGGACGGCCTCTCGAAAGATATTCATCTTGCATTTGCCAGCGTTGGAAAGACATTTACCGGTCACTGCAAACGTTGTCTAACGGATTATACCGTCTTGGCCTATCCTGGTATATTAACGATTTATTCCTGGCACGACCTCGGAGCGTATACATCCCCATTCAACCAACAATGGACGGCACATATTCGGACTAGGCAGAATGAATTCTCTGACGGGCCTCTTGTGTATTACTATCCCGGGACTATTCGAGATATGTATTCCGAGGGATCTGTCGATGGAAGGGCGACGGAAGTGTAGTCAACTTTCCTGACTGACGAGAAAGGGCCTGGAACTTCAATTCGATAGCGGCCCCTCCTGTCCCGCGCCGACGATCGTATCCGGGAAGACAAGAGGGATGTTCAAGGTTGTGTCCCAGAGAGGGCCTGAAAGGAGAGGTGTTGAGTCATGACGAAGGCTTTGCGAGCTTGAGTGTGAAATTCTGGATGGATCTTCCGGAGAAGGATGATGATGAGGCGATGGGCTGGGTGAAGACTGTTGTGCATCTGTCAACATGCATGGATAGATGTCAGCGACCAGCGACCAGATAGACCGCGCCCGTAATGCAAAGTGTCTCGTGCACAACCCACCTTGCATAGGTGCAGACAATTTCGAGCCTCAACGAAATGTGCGAACCCCTCAGGCTGGAGGCAAGAGTTGCGTTTCTCGTGGACGTTATGCTGCTGCCAGGCCGGGCTAGTGGTATATCGACTCGTACTTTTGAGGATGACATCTGGACCTATCGAGTGGTATCTAACGCCGGTCTGGTTTTGAAAATACCATCAGCATCAAAAGTAAGGAATGGAAGTTGACTGTGGCGTGGACAACCAACCTTTGCTTCCGAAGGCATGCTGGGAATGCGTTGGCCGCGAGCAGGCCACGATTAGGTCGACATCTCATCTTGGTTTCACCTCTCTGCTGGAGAGAGGCTACTCAGCCCAGCAACCACTGCACCGTGTGAGACGCTGCTGGGTCCCACGGCCACCCACCCCCCGGTCTATCGATGGCCCGACCGGGAAAGGCCTCTACATATACAGCGTCAGCAATTCATCGATTTCATCATCGAAAGAGTCGCCCGGGTTGTAGACTGTTCGTTCCAAAGCCACAACCCGGCCTTCCAGTGCTTGAAGCTTCTCGTCATTCTTGGAGAGACACGGGATCATCAGGGATTTTGAACGTACCTGTTATTATTATGAAGGCGATGATCGCCATCAGCAGAGTTGCAATAGCTGATATCCATGCCGCGGCCGACATGGTGGCGATCGGTGCCTTGGAGAGGAGAGAGAAGAGTACACAGAGCACTGCTTTGGAGATTGTTTGTCTATCCCCAGAGCAGAAAATCGATCCTTCTTTCACTTTCGACTAAGAATCTCCCCTGGAAGGGACTCATGACGGCAAAGGAGAGGCAAGGGCAAGCACGATCCTCACGCATTCCTCGTATGAGAAAGAGATCCTCTCGTGCGCGTCCTCCAGGTTCCCGAACAGCATATATTCTAAGTAAAGAAGAGGCGATGGTGAGATCCTGGAAGAATAGAGCCGGACAATATGATTGATTCTAAGGGTACATTTAGTAATTATGCATGCAGTGCCTAATTGAGCAATCTAGAGTTTGACCTATATATGAGATCCTTTCTTATGATTATAATCTCCTTTTCCTAAGTATTTTTATTGTATTTACTTCCTATCGGCTGTTTGTAAGTAACTTCCTCCCTACTACTAATATTCTAGTGGCTGCTACTTCTTATGAGCAGCCATAGTAATTCCCCATTAAAAAAAATGCTCATCAGTTGTCTCTGGATCTCTGATCACGATAACCCTGTTCTCGTGTGCTTGCGATTTTGTCTGGGTTCCTGGTGGACGGGCGACGGCAGCAGATCTAGGTGCCTCCTCTGTCCTTGACTGGTCCTCAGCTTCTTATAAAAATCGGACGGGGCTTGAAAATGACGGGGTTCTAGTAAAACGAAATTCGGGAAAGGGATAGGACAAGCAGGAAACGGAAAGCGGGAAACGCGAAAGATGTCGAAGCGGCTTACCTCCATCGGCCAACTGGTGGCGGGCCAGGTCTGACTCCGACGGCTCGGTTCTTCCTGAACAACTTCTTGATTCACACCGGCCTCTACTGGTGCCAGCTCCAGGTCCTCCAGAGCGGACGAGTCGCGCCTAGTAATACCTACCTAGGTGCGATATCTGTAATATTCGACGCCGAGCGTGTTCTGGACAGGATCAGGTGGTGCCGCTCCAGGCTGAGGTCTGAGGGGCTCTCGGCTTCATAGGGACTGTTTATTTGAATCAAATAAGAAAAGCAAGAGGTTTAACAAACGGCAGCCCCTGCCGTTATAAGGCGTTAGCATAGCGGGCACCAGTCTACAGGTCACTTCCACACGCTGGGACCAATATGCCATTCAAAAGATAATCCATAGTGGTGAAACACGATCCAGTTTTTCTCGTTCTTAAATTTGAGCCTCAGATAAAAACAACAAGTTGTTACCTATGTAGGTTTTCTCAAGAATCACCTTCTTCTGGACTTAGTTAAGTTGTAAGGCTTCGAGGCCTTTTGCGCCAGACAATTTCCAGCATTCCAAATAATTCAGATCTTGTCGAATGTGTCCTAGAATGACTTTATGGATGTAAGATGGGAATATAGTAAAAAGCTGATGAAGACTTTTATATCAAACTCCCACAAACGTAAAATTGATAATACCTTTAACGCCCTATGATAATTCCATTCAGAGTTACCCTAGGGTACCTGGGTGAATGCAAAATAGGACCCATTCCCCTACCTAGATCGGCGGAAACTTTGGTAGCACGGTTGGGGCTTCGAGAGGGGTCGGTTCGAGTGTCTTTGGCAAGACCCTTTCCATGAGTTGGGAGAGTTGGCCCTTGGTATAGACCTAGTGGGTTCTGAGTAGGAGCTCCAGACCCTATCCACACCTTGCAGACGGACACTGATGATTCCAGACCCCCGGCTAGTACTTGGCTATCCATAAAGATCGAACTGATGGTTAAGGGACAGAGCAGGCAGGGCATGTCCGGAGGCAGGACGTTGTAGAAACAGTCGTGATATCACATTGGGTACCTAGAAGTATTGCTCGGTGGGGAGGCATAATATGAGGTTCAGGTCTGGAGGCTTTATGATTGCCGAGATCTGGTCTGTGGTAGAATCAGCCACGTGGAGCGTTGAGGATCAGCGGCGTCTCGTAGGTTGAAATCAGAGCAAGACATGCCAGGCGAGCTGACTTGAGCGTAGACAGATCCTTGCCAGCAAGAATGATGTTTTGCCCCAAAAAAAAAAAAGAATTTACAAGTACTAAATCAGCAACGACGGATTTTACCACTAAACCATTTGCGCACTTGGATGATTTGATCAATTTATGGCGCCACGAGGAGATTCATGTAGTACATTTCGACGTTCATCAGCGCGGATCAGGGACCGGGCCCACGATGTTGTGGGCATCTCATGGTGGCTCGAGCAATGGGCGAAGGGCCCAGTTGATCTTGATTACCCTGCCGAGACTTGTATCCTACATACACTTCTGTATGGTGTACAGCAGGACTGGAAGTCGGGAACAAATGATCTTGTACAACCAACGGAGGAACCCAGAAGCAGAGCGTCTAAGACCCAAAACTTGATGGAGTCTTTTAGACAGACTGCTGGCCGAGGGGCCAGTGCCCTCATATGGTGGTGCTGATTTGTGGGCTCCCAATCTGGATGAGTTGACTGACTGCTGCAAGCTATATAAATCAAATCTCGTCTGATATAGACATCGCCTCCCGCGTTGCCCTGACATGGGCGTAAGGTTTGAGCTTCAACAGTGGAGCAACAAGAACTTTCTTTTCGGAGTTCAAAGGGAATTTCTGAACTCTGTCATCAAATTTCTTCCCTTGGCTAAATTGGGTGGCTTTACATACTAAGAAGTATGCACCCAGTAGGGGCAAGACAGGCAACTATTCTATAGTGGACGTTAGGGGCTGCTTCAGCCCCTGTCTCCACAGCAAGTTTCCCCGCCAACTAGTACACAGCTTCCCCCCCCCCCCCTCTCTCTCTTGTATCTCCTCACTGCTCAACCCAGGGCAACACTTCTTCTCAACGTTTCAACTTCCTCCCAACAACAAAGACCTGCACGAGATGCAGCAGAGACACAAAAGAACATAATCATGACGAGATACAAGCTTGTCTTCTTCGTTCCCCTGTCCGCTCTGGAAGCAGTAAAGACAGCTGTCTTTGCTGCCGGCGCCGGGCGCTACCCAGGCTCCGGGAACTACACCGAATGTGCCTGGCAGACCATCGGAACTGGCCAATTCCGCCCAGGAGACACGGCAAACCCAAACATTGGCAAGGTCGGCACCCTTGAGAAGGTCGAAGAAGCTAGAGTCGAGACGCTCTGCCTCAGTGAAGAGTGTGCTAAGAAGGCAGTGGAAGCCTTGAAGAAGTTGGTCCTCCGCCCCCCCCCCCCTCTCTTCCCCTCTCTCTCGTGTCGTATTCCTTCGTGGTGGCAGCGGGAAAAAGACTAAAGTTTTTTTTCTTCCTTCTTTTCTTTTTCCCCTTTACTCTAGGACTCACCCTTATGAAGAACCCGGCTATGAGGTCTACGAGATCAAGGAGTTCTAATATCTGGTCTTGGCCTTGGGGGAACTGGCAGGAAAGAGCCTTTTGATACTGATCAGCCGAGGGGCAACGGGGTTAGAGTACCACCACAGTGGTATGTACAAGTGGGTCCTGACAAGTCCTGGGGTAGATAGTGCAGGCAGGCAGGGTCCAGTGTCTTTCAGTGGCAGGGATGCGGAGGCGCGCCTACTGTGCAGCGAGGCTCCTGGTACTAGTAACTTTTTCTTCTTCTTCCAACCTCTCTCATCAGCCTCAATCGTCAAAGGCTCACTCACTTTTTTATACCACAACACGACATACCAATTGGCTTCTTACCACACTGTCCAAATCTTCCGTTCAACAATCTTTTATATGCCGGCAGGAAGATCCGGCACAGTCACATACACAATTTGACTTTACAGGATTCTTTTGCTCTTAACTCCCACGGTGCGACCCTTGGAAGACGCACAGCTTCGGCCTGCCCGTGGCACGATGCTCTCATTATCTTCTTCTGCATTTTGAGACTTTTAGATAGGCCTCACCTCCCATGATCACCTTCACAAGATGATACAGCAACGTCCCTTGCTGAGGCTGGCGGGTACACCCACCCTCTGCCGTCCCGCCCTGCCCGAACACCCTCGTCTCTTGCGGAGGCCCCTCAGGGTGCTGGCTATTGAGACCTCAGCGGACGACACATGCGTTGCTCTGTTCAAGTGCAATTTTCGGGCCAAGCCTGCCCACCTACTTTACAGCGAACGGATTTCCTGTCCCAACCATGAACTCCGAGGAATCCATCCGGTAGAGGCTGTGAAGAGCCATACCAAGCAGTGAGTTTTTCTTCTTCTTCTTCACACGACCAACGGATCAGACAAGAGAGGCTTGAAGGAGGAAAGTGACCTTGTGCTAATCACGCGAGAATGCATAGCTTGCCCGCACTCGTCCACAAGGCGATGCAGTTGCTGGTCCCCGCCACCCACAATACCGGATATATTCCCATATCAACTGAAGAAGTGAAGTCCTCTTCGGCTCGTGGCCTCAATTTTAGTGCAGCCCTCTCGGCATCACCACCACCATATCTTTTTGGAAAACCAGATCTGATAGCCGTGACCCGAGGTCCTGGCATGGGCGGCTGTCTCAGCGTCGGTGTGAATATGGCTAGTAAGTGACAGGTCCTCCTGTATTCCATCTTCCCAGCTGGCAGATGATCAGGGCCTTGGTCTCAAGATCATGGATGGCTGACCATTGATGTCGATATAGAGGCACTGTATGTATATTCCATTCTCAAGTGCAGACAGGCAGTATGCCAGATGCTCACTCATCCCCTGTTCCTCTGCCAGATGCTGACCCTTGGAAATTGCCGACAGCGCCGTTGCCTGGTCAGTACCGGTCATCGGTGTTCACGTAAGTGGTCCTACGTGTGGTCCAGGCCCCCCAGGATGTTTTTTTAAATTATAGACATGTCTAATATCTGGTCCATGCAGCATATGCAGGCACATGCCCTGACCCCGCTGATGTACGCGAAGCCCTTTCTCCTACCTTGGCCTACTACCCAATGGTTATTCTAACGCCTGGCAGGGAGGGAGAGTTGGACCCAACCCTACCGATCGGCAGCCATGCACACAGGTACCCCTTTCTCACACTTCTTGTATCCGGAAAGCACACGATGCTGGTATATACCAAGTCGGTCCTCAGCCACCGGATCCTGGCTTCGGTGAAAGGTGTTGCTCTAGGCGATGTGCTGGACAAATTTGCCAGGGAGGTATTGCCCCAGGGCTTTGTTCCGAAGGATGCCACGACCGTCGTCTATCCGAAACTTATGGAGGAATTCGTGGAAAGGCTCGACCCGGCAGCCAATTACGCAGCCCCCCCTAGGCGTCGCGACGAGATTCTAAACTACAGGTCCAGGTATGGATGGGAGATCAGGCCACCGCTGGCAGAGTCCAAGGAGATGGAATACAACTTCACTTCTTTTCATGGTAACACCTTGCGAATTCTGCTCCAAAACCCTGGAATGTCGGACGACGAGAGGCGACAGCTGGCTCTTCATACAATGAGAATTGCTTTCGAGCACGTTAGTGAGTGGTCATGGCCCATTCACAGACCAGTTCAGGAAGGCTTTCTCATGCATAAATTACCATGCGCCTTGCTCGAGCTCCGAAAAAAAAAAATACTGATCCAGAAATAACTATTCAGTGAGCAGAGTCATCCTGGCCCTACAAAGCGACGAGGAACTGGTAGCACAGCGCCCAAAGACTCTCGTCTTGTCCGGGGGTGTGGCAAGCAACATGTTCCTACGCAAAGTCGCCCAGTCCATCCTCGCAGCCCGCGGCTTCAAGGACGTCACGGTGATCGCACCGAGCCGGCGATTCTGCACCGATAATGCCGCCATGATCGCTTACGCCGGAGCAGAGATGTACCGCGACGGCTGGGTCTCGAGCCACGAGTTCACGCCAATTAATACCTGGAGCATCGAGGAGATCATCTCCGGGGCGGACTGCTGGATCCCGCATTCTGAATCTATCACGCCCACAGGGACAGATGCAGCTACCGAGCGAGCCCACCGACTCAGGCAGAGCGACGAGGCCCATGTAGCGGGATCTGGGCCTGTCGCGCCAGAGGAGACGAGTATGGAGGAGGAAGACGAGCACAAGGTAGCTCTCCACGAGGTAAAAGACTCCATCCCTCTATCTGCTACGGAGGAACACAACTAGTCTAGGCGAGGAACGCGATAAGTCGTCGAGCAAGGTCGTCGAAAAGTCTGGCAAACACGAAGCCCACAAGTGAGAAACCGGGGGCGTCTCGAGCCCCAGCAACGGGCACCACGTGTCACCCAGCCTGGAGAATGACAAGACCCTCTCGACGCAGAAGACCCCCAAATACGATGTCGGCAGCAACACCGTACGCAACAACACCAGTGCTCGAGACACCCAATGCCGGTGCCTCTCCCCATGCCACAACGACCCCCTGCCCCCCTCTCCACGCCCCCCTAGGTCTGCCCAGCGCCCCGCCGTCGCCGCCTGGATACCCTCTAGGTCGGCCGCGCCAGTAGATGAGGAGCGCCCGACCAGCGACATCAAGCCCGACGATACGACGGCTCACCGAGCCAAGTCGTCTCGGGAGCAGGTAAGCACCAGGTATCTTCACCCTGGAACCTTTGTTTCCTTCCTTGCCTCGAGAGTCTTCGAGGGAAAAACGCCTGGAATAACCAGTGGAGGACGTCTTTTGAAAATCCCCGAATCATGGTTTTATTCTCTCCACCCCACCCAAACAGAAGAAGATATGTACATATATAGAGATAGGGAAACAAAAATGACAGTCCTCAGGCACATTTATGCTCTTTTCCCCCAAAAAAGTTCTCGTCTGCCGAATACTGACCCTGCATAATCCAAGTCACAGGCGAGACGGGTCAACGGGAAGCAGCAGCAGCAGCAGCAGCAGCGACGACAAGAGATCCGAGGATGAGATCAAGGTCAACCTCGCGGGGCATCTGGAGGAGCCGCCGCCGCCGCAACAGCTTTTGATGGTGTTCAAGAGGTTCAAGGCGTTATTTAAGGGAAAGTGAAGCGGGAAGGAAGAGAAGGGGAGGAGGTGGGGGGGGGGGGGGTTTGGCAAATCTGAAGAGCGATATGCAAGATTTCATAGGGCAACTTGTCACGAAGGCATATGCGTTGTGCTGTTATTATATGTACTGGCAGAAATGGGGGTCATGCTGTCCTGCGGGGGGCATGGCTAGCTGTCGATAATTGATCACTGTGTGCTAGACGATATAGCATTCAGAAAAAAGAAGAAAAAAAAAGGAAAGACGGGGAAACCAGTGTCAGAGTGTCATCATTTATTGTACAGATACATGGCACGGCATGACTGAATAGTAGCCACCATGCCTTACCCAGGTAGAGAGAGACTCAACGACAGGTTCATGCCAAAGGTCTTGTCTCATGCCTGCTCTCTACCTCTTGTCATCCAGATCCAGCTCTATGCGCCACCATCGGCCCTCGCGCTCTTCCCCCTCAATCCAGGTTGCTCGTGACGTTCGTAAACTCGCCCTTGTCCAGCTTTGTCCTCCAGAAGATCGGGTTCGTGTCGCTGAAGCCATGCTTGACCCAGCCCTCCTCCTTGACATGGTACAGGTTGATGAAGCCACCGCTGTACGCATCACGGTGCGTCGCGGCCAGGATACTTCGGCTGCCCAGCTCCAGGGCCTCCTCTTCGGTCAGATCGTATCTGTACTCGGCATCCAACACACCGTAGGCGAATGTCTGGCCGGAGCCGACGCAGAAGAGGTTGCCGGCGAGCCTGGTCCCGTCCGAGTCGATATAGTACAGGGCAGGGCCCTCCTCCTTGGTGACGCCGGCACACATGGTGCCCATGGACAGGCCCATGCCCTTGTACTGGTAGACGAGGTTGGCGAGGATCTTGGAGGCGGCGGCGACACTGATGCGCCGCTTGTGGCGCAGCTCGTGGAGGCGGCACTGCATGCCCAGCCAGGCCAGCCAGTACTGGCAGTCAGCAGCGCCGCCGGCCATGGTGCCCAGCAGCTGGCTGTTGATCTCGATCACCTTCTTGACCGTCTGCGAGGCGATCCAGTTGCCCGCCGTTGCGCGGGAGTCCGTGGCCACGATGATGCCGCCCTGGAACCGGAAGGCGAGGGTTGTTGTGCCGTGGGCGATCTTGATGGGGCATTGCGGGTTCGAACGGTCGTCAGTTGCAGCACGGAGCCAGGAAGAGGGCTGTTGGGTTGGTGAGACACAGAACAGGTTAGTTTTAATGGCGGTCCACTGGTTGGGAGGGGAGGTTGTTGCTGCAAGGTGCTGCAAGGTGCTGCAAGTAGGCTGCAACAAGAGGAGGAGCCAGAGAGGTCTGCGGTGGTGGGGGAAGTTGCTCTTACCTGAGCTACTGGAGGCATGGCAAACTTCAGAGATGGACCTGGGACGGCATCGCTGATGTCCAGCTCATCTTGCTCGGTGAGGCCTTCGTTCTGGGCGTAGGCGGGCCTTGTGTATCTGGCAACGAGGGTGTCCATCGTTGACGTCGTATGTGATCGACTCCCTTCAAGATGCTTGCTTTATTTGTCGAGACGAAAATGCACAAGAGAGAGTGCCGTCAGCTGTAGATTATGGCAATAGAGAGGATTCGAGTGGCGGTGGTGGTGGTGGTGGAGGTAGGGTTGACTGGCGATGGGAGAGGATGGTGGTTTGGTACGTAACTGAACTGCGTAGGACGCAACACTGCTCTGCTCAAGTCAGGCTGGTCGCTGCTTCGTCAGAGCTCAAGGCAGCTCCGGGCCATGCGCGTTCTCTCCTGCCGGTGGCTAGAGCTGAGAGAGGGCCCCGGGAGGGTAGGCGCGCCGCACCAAGCTAGCACCTGGTCAGTGCGTCGACAGGGGCTCACCCCTGGAACCTTAGTCTTGGTGACAAGTTGATGCGCGCAAGGCCAGCTTTCAGAGGCGCTCAGCCCGCGACGAACAGGTAGCCTTGCCTTCCTTGCCTTGCTTGTGTGCCTATTTGCCTGCCCTCCCTTTCCCTGCCCGACAGCTCCTCCTGCTGCAACCTCAACAAGAGACCTACATCGCCGTTCTTCCTTTTCAAAGAAACCCAGCCCTTCTCTCCCAACTCCAGCGCGGCTACGAGAGGGACCGCAACACCCAGTCAACATGGCCGCCCTCGGCAGTCTCATTTATGGTAGGAGAAAGAGAACTCCCAAGGCACTGCTCTGGAGCATGGGCGCTGACAGCATACTCTCAATCTAGTGATCGTCCTCCTGATCAACGCCATCGCCATCCTCTCCGAAGACCGTTTCCTTGCGCGCAGTACGTTGTTACCATTCTCCTGTCCGAAGGCCAAAGGCCGCCATCATGCCTGGACCTTTGCGAGGCCGGGACAATACCCAGTCACTTTCCTGTTGAAACAGACAAGAGGGCGAGGCTAATATTTCGGGACCCCCCTGTAGTCGGCTTCTCTGCAAAATCTCACGATCCTGCCTTTGGGCAGTCAGGGCCTGACCAGAGTGTCAAGGGGAAAATAATCAGCTTGATAGCAAGCGTGCGGATGATCATGAGAGGTGCGTGCGTGCGACGGTGCCCTGGGGCGAGGAGATCGCTCCTATTGTGTCCTCGAATGTGTCTGTCTCCTTGTTCATGCTGACAGGGTCGCGGGATAGTACCCCTGATTATCTTCAACACCCTGATAATAGTCTACGAGCTTATCCTCGGATAGTGACTTGGCTGTGCGATGGAAGAGGAAGCGGTAGCAGGCCAACATATCAAGGGCCAGGCGGAGAGCGGGAGACCCAAGAGCACGCTCGTATCTCGGAAGAATGTCAGCGGCCTCAACGAGTCCGGCCGGAAGCAGTACGTTGGACTCCCTCTCTCTCCCACCCTCTCTCCGGACAAGACACCAAAAGAGAGAGAGAGGTGCCTGGGGAATGTGCTCGTGCTGTGTCGGTGGGGATGGACAGCCGGACATGTTGATACCAAGGACGACAGGCCAGGTTGACGAGACCCGATTTGATTACATGAAATTACCCCCTCTGGCTCGCGCTACCCACGAGAGACGGGTGAAGTGGTGGTGCATGGCGTCAGGGCGTTACGGAAACAAAGGTACACGCAGAGGAGAGCGTCAGAGAAGGTATCACGATATAGGTAATTAGACTCCCGAGGGGTTCATTTCATCCCCTGCCTAGATCATAACCAGGCGAATTCTCTATCATACAACAACAAACTATTCAAGACACACGCTCTCCCACACATCTGCGCCGAGAATATCTAATCAAGAGCGGATGGCCTCCATTACAGGTCTGCCTCTGCCCGCTTGTGTGCCCGTCCTCCAGCGCTGTCTTTCGGTGTATATAAGTTGTATGTGTATGTAGAACCGGCAGCTGCAGAGCATGGTCTCGAGGGAGAAAAGCTGCTGCAAGAGTATGTACATACAAAACCCACCGCGCCGACCTGAACAAAGCCCAGCTCAACCCGCTCTGTGCAATCACAGGTGCTCTGCTGCAGCTGGTCAGCAGGACCAATCAGCCAGCCAGTTATTCACTCACTGTAGCTGAACGAGGAGAGCCTCGCCTCCCAGTGACGAAAATGCCTTTTTGTTTTGTTGTTAGGGACTGCCGGAAACGACTCGAAGCAATCATCATGATACGTAAGAAACGTAGATAAGAGAAGGCCAAGTAGTCCCAAGCGCTGGCCTTTTTTTGTGTCCCCGCCTTTTGCCATGGTCCACACGAGTTGGAAGATTCTCCATGGTATCCAGAGAGCCAGAAGAAAGAAAAAAAATACCCCAAGAAAAATACCGAACCCGTGAATGCCATCATCGGTCACTCATTCCCACCCCCAAAGATCGGAGAGACGGTGTCGAAGACGATGTGAGCCTGATTCCTTAGGAAAACACGGTGCTCCTCTTCTTCCCGATGCTGAAGCTGAAACGCTCCCTCAGTGGTTGTTTGGCAGAGTCAGGCTTATCCGACGGCCTATCCGCGTTAGAAGAGGAACGAGCCCCCTCGCTCCCGTTGTAGTCGACGGTGTTGAAGACCACCGCCGACTCGGAAGGCTCGCTCTCGGGGTCTGCTTCCTTACCGTTTTCCAGAATCGCCGTCATGTCCTCCCTGTCCTTGTCTTTCTCCTTGTTTTTCTCTTTGGAGCCGCCTCCTAGCCAGCTCATGTTGAGCGACTTGCGGCTCAGCGACTTGCTACCTCTGTTTGCCCGGTCCAGCAGATGATGACCTGTGTGGGTGGGAGTCGAAGGACTAGGAGGGATCGCCTCTGCGGCCATGCTCTTCTTGCGCTGCTTCTCTTCCGCAGCCGACATGGCCTTGCTCTCTGCCAGCGCTCGCTGTAGATCCTCCTCGTTCTTCTTGCGCATCTGTTGGATGTGTTTAGCGTTCTCCTTGCGGCGCTTCTCTTCCTCCTTCAGGTGTTCCTTCTCCGCGAGTTTGCGCGCCTTCTCTGCGGCTTTCTGTTCCTTCTTCTCCAATTTCTTGTCTTCCTTGCTGGGCTTGGGCGACTGCAGTGATGTATCCGCCCTTGACGCTGTCACCGGAGTGGAGGGGGTGCCGGGTTCGACGGCTGGGGGTGGTGGGGGTGCCGGGTTCAGCGGATTCGTCTTGATGGGCGGAGGGACCTCTTCCGGAATTGGTGGTACCTGCGGCCCATCGAGAGTCCCAGGCGCTGTCTCTGCATGATCGAGGATGGCAAAATTGTCCTTTTCGTCCGTCGGGGAGGTGGGTGTTGTGACCTGTCTGGTCAAGGGCGATTTGGCCTCGCCGTTGCCGTTAGTCTTCAGGCGGTCCAGAGCCAGATCGGCCTTCTCGCGCTCTATCCTGACCTCTTCAAGACCCTCCTCTTCTTGCTCTGCCATGACCTTCTCGTGCGTTGTTTCCTGGTAGAAGAGGACATATGCACAGGCCATGCCAGGTTTGTCCCCAAAGAAGTTCCGCACAAAATGCTTGTCGACCGGTTCCACCATTTCATCGTCGAACAATAACCAGCCCCTGTCCGGCGTCTTGATGACCGCAATGTAGTGACCGTGGTATGCATTGCCGCCGATATGAACGACCACTGCGTACAATTCGTAGAGCCGATCGGGGTCGGCCGCGTCGTCCGTGGTGTTGAACATGCGGAGGTGATACGGGTAGACGACGCGGTGGAAGAGCTTCTGCAGCCGGGTGAAGTCCTCGGTGTACTTAAAACGCTTGAGGTGCAGGGCCATGACCTTGGGCAACTTCTTGATCTTCATCCGCTTCTCGGCCTCTTGCAGACCACCGCACTGGTCACAGTGGAACTTGTTCCTTTCACACAACATCTCCTCGTCCGAGAATTTTCTCAGACACGACGTCACGGACGAGTGCTCCTCGAGGTCAATAGAGAGGTCCAGAAATGTCTCGTCCCTCTGTGATGTGGTCTCACAGGCCAGACATTTTGTTTCCGACGTCAAGACACCCTCGAATATGTCGTGTACCCAGCCAGTCCCTGGTGACATGGCCCCTGCAGTTTGTTGCGCCTTCATCAGTGCTGTGGTCGCGCCGTCGAGGGAGTGCGCCTGTCCATTTGCACCCAGCATGTCTGCTTCCTGCATTCGTCTCGCGTTCGCTTCCACGTTGGATATCACGTCGTTCAGGACCAGGCCATAGAACTCATGCGCATCCTGGTGGTTCTGGTTGCGAAAGGCCTCGTTGTCCCGCTTGAAGATCTCGAGAAATCGCTGGGGGCTCAGCACGCCTGTCCTCGTGTCGCTCTCTATCAATGCGTTGAATATGTCCTTGAGACCCGTGAAGGTGCTCTCCTCCATACCGTAGGCGCCACTGTTCCCCTGACCCAGCTCCAGCACTGGCCCTTTAATCATGGCCTGCTTCTTCTTGTATTCTGGAGAGTCTGGCCTGTCCTCTGGCTTCTGCTGCCCGGGCGGTAACTGGCCGGCATTGATCTGCTGCCTCACCCGCATGGCCTGGGCGGCCGTCAGGGGTTTCTGCTTGTTCGCACCGGCGGCATTGGGGTTCGGAGGCGGTCTTATGGTGACGTTGACCTTTTTCGGCCGCCCATCCGGTGTATCTGAAGGTGGTTGTAGGGGGTAATCGACGACATTCTGCCGGAACGTTTCGCAGTAATAAAGTGCTTGTACTATCGAATTACAGTAACTGTCCCACAGTCAGTGTACAAAGTCCGAGGGTCAACGGTCGGGGCCGGGTCTCGTACCATGTATTGCCAAACTGTGTGTGAGAGAGAGGCACCGAGTTAGCAGCTGTACCAACAACATGCAGAACCTCCCAGATGGATCAGAGGACTTACATTCTCCAGCCCAAAGAACTTGTCGCTGCCATCTTCCCGCAACGGTCCTGCATTTTGTAGCATCTTCTCCAGAGGCGTCTTCTCCACGGGTGGCTCATCCTTTTTAGACCTGAGAGCGGGGTCTTTCGGTGCCGTTGAAGCGCCCTGCGATCTTTGGGTCAGCCGGCATACTTTTGTGTCCCGGGCGAGGCGCGCAGGGTCCCGGTTGTTCCCTTTCTCTTCTTATGTCCTTGTTTCTTTTTCCCTGGGCAGTGGCGCATTCTAGCGAGTCGTCGTGGCTCTCTTGACTTACACCGCTGGCGCTTCGCAGCTTCTTGATCAACCCCGACATGGTGAGGATGTGAGCGCAACAGCCAAGGTCGTGCGCAAGGCGATGTTACCGGGAGGAGGGGGGGAAGGGGGGGGGGAGCGTCGACCCCGCTAGCCGGTCGGACCCAGGAGCTCAGGACGACGCCGAGGCTCGAGGACCCAACATCCGGAAGGCGCAGGTCTCGTGGGTCTGCCCACTCGACGGAGATGGATCGTTGGCGGGTGAGAAAGGTGTCGAAGCGACGGGCCTAAACAAAAACAATAATAAATAAGAAGAGGGAAGAGGAAAGGAAAAGAAGAAGGGGGAAAAAAGGGCCGGACGGCAGAGCAAGAGTCGCGGGCGCGGAGTTACCCGTCGCGCTTCTCGACGGCGAGCGAGGCTAGGACTGGGCGTGGTGGGTTTGGTTCTTGGGTTTGGTCTTGGTACTTGATCTGCCAGATCATCCGGGGACAATCGGTGGTTCTGCAAGGTCGAGAAAGGGGCGGCGGCGCAGAGCTGGAGGAGGACGACGGGCAAGCAGCAGCTTTGTCTGGAAGGGACGAGGTCGAACCACCAGACCAGACTGACGTGCGAGTTGCAGGCGAAGGAGCTGACGGATCTGCGGAGGTAAGGAGGCGTTCGGGGCACGATGGCGGCCAAGGAGGTGCAAGTGCAGAGGAGGAGGAGGAGGTACTTTCGCAAGACAAGTAGTACTGTACATGCTCAGGATGGTTAGGCGAGGGAAATGTGCGCGACACACAGTGTGCTTGGTGGTGGTAGAAGGATCATCGAAGCGAGGCGACCCTTTCTAAGCTCGTCCTCGACATGCAGCGCTGCAAGGTGTGTGGCTCGAACAGGTCTGGGTCATCTGGGTCTTGCAGTCAGTTCAAGTCAGTCCAGTAAAGTGGGTGGTGGTGTGTGTACGGGGTAGTGCCTAAAATCCCCCCCCCCCCCTTCTCTCTCTCCCCCCAAGGAACCACCCATGGAAGGAGGAGTGGGATGAAGGCGGGGGCGGCGGCAGGCCCTGTTGGGAAGCTGAGCGTAAGCGTTAAATTGGCTTAGCCGTACCATGTGGTTTCCTGCCTACTGACACACTTCCAATTTGTGCAGGGCATGACAAGGAGGATGAGGTGCTGCTGCTGCTGCTACTGCTGTTGCTGCTGCTGCTGTTGAATCACTAAAATCTGGTGATATCCCATATGAGACCACCCAGTGGAGGGGTTGTCGTCTGCAAATCAATCTATGTATGTACGTAGTTTACGGAATACAAAGAGTACAATTCGCCCCCCCCCCCCCGGAAATGTCATCTGCTTCCGCTGCAAAAGCAATTATTCCGCGATCCAGGCACTGACAGGCCTAGCGATAGCCGAGCAAGCGCGACACTCGATTTTTTTGGACATGACCCCTCATTTTGGAGTCACTTCATGGTACAAAGTACTGTACACACATGGCCTGCCAGGATTCAAACTGGTAGGCCTGACCTCACCCTGATCACCCGAATTAAGTTGAGGGACCTCTCTGGGATGGTTGGTAACGTCGTTACATATTCTGCCGATGACTTCCTAGAACATGTTATGCTGAGGCAATTGGTCAGACACGAGCTGCCGTGGTTTAAGACTCCGTGATCAGCGGCCCCCAAGGAGGAAGGACCCCTTTCGTACAGGCACATGCATACATAAGTACACACACGCACAGTATGCCGCGGCAGCAGTCAGCCCTGCGAAAACCTGAAAGGTGAACTGAACAGTACAGATTGATCTACAAAAACAAGCTGCAGGTCCTAATCACCGGCAAGGACTCCACAAAACAACGATAACCTGCCATGGTAAGTAAAGTTATTGTCCTGAGCATTCTGGGGAAGAAAAAGGCGGGATCAAAACTCTCCTCC
Organism: Cryphonectria carpinicola; assembly: GCA_014849955.1. NCBI lineage: Eukaryota > Fungi > Ascomycota > Sordariomycetes > Diaporthales > Cryphonectriaceae > Cryphonectria > Cryphonectria carpinicola. Next base: position 94,814 of record JACWRQ010000051.1, on the reverse strand, counting down.
CCCCCTCAAAACTCAATGCGACCAAGGACCAGCCGAGGGCTGCAGGGTTGCATGACCATTGAACTCAGGTGTTTCCCCCCTTTCCTGTCAGTCCTGCCCAGAGCGCCGGGTCCAATCAGAATCGGGGAACCCTCGCTGTGAGAAATACGGTGTGTAAGACAGTGCCGACTGCCAAGACACCTGGACCACATGGCCGTACCAGGTTTGCCCCGTCTTTCTCACCTGCAGCAACGGCCTCTTAGCCGACCAGGCGCTGCCACAATACATAGTAGAGAAATCCTGCGATCTTGCTGTAGAACCAAGATGCGTCAAATGGTGCACTGGACTGACGGTACCTTATTCCGACCGATTCCGCAAATAAGGGCGCAACAAATTTCTTTTCCCCTCAATGCCTATATCTGCTCCAGCATCGTCGTCCTCTTTTTTTCCTTCTTTTTCTTTATTTCTCCCCCCCCCCCCTCTTTCCTCAAAGAGTCAGGCGTAGAGCGGAGCTAGACATATCGTCGCGCAAGTTCTATGTATTTCGACTCATTTAAAAAAGCACGCACGCACGCACGCACTACTGCAAGCCCGGCTAGGATTTCGCGTCCCGCCTTTCTGCCTGTCTGTGTCCTGCTCTGGTGGCCCTGAATCGCCAGCATCCTTCGGATCTCGATTCTAGGGAGAGACCGTTCCGGGACCAGACGTTACGTGCGTTGCGTGCGTGTCCACCCTCAGCACTCAAAATTTCCTGCACCCCCTCACTCCTCCTTCTCCTCCCGGCCCATCCTGCGAACAATGCTGCGTCCTGAACGTGCATGTACCTGCATCCCATCCCCCTCCTCTCCCCCCACACGATACACTGCCTCTGACTCTGGCTGCTCTGCAATGCATTGCTTGGCGGCTCGTCCAGAAGGTGACGCCCAGTGAAAATCGTCTGATATTTCCGTTTCCTGGTGGGCGTGCCTTCATGGCAGCGGCAGCTCCCAGTACCATGGTTTAAAAAAAAAAATGCACAGGAGAAGAGAAGGGCCGGGGCCCATGACAAGCCCTTCCCTGCACAACCTCATCTCCTCACCTCAATTGTGGGGTAAACCCATAGGGGACCCCAAAACCCAGCTGCCAGGCCGTGCCAGGGGTCCTGAACCCTACAGGGCCGGTCCGGCCTTCGTCATCAGACCTGCAGCCTTCTCGAACCATTCTACAGAAGACGATGAAAGTTCTGGTCGTATGTCCGGATCGACCGCTACGCAAGATAGGTGAACTCTGACATAGTAACGTCAGCAACAGAAGAGCGCCTATTACTAGTTACTACTAGTGCAATGGCCGCATATTCCATCCTGGGCTGCAGCAAAGTGAGCAAGCACCCGCGCCGTAGATCCTTAGCGACCCCCTGCAAACCCCCCCCCCGCCGTATCGATCTGCTCGGCGGGGTTCGAAGCGACTACTGCACGAGATACCATAGTACGTACAGTCCTGTGGTAATAGGCGCCCTGTCTCTTCTCCCTCAAGCCTTTTTTGTCTGAAGGGGGGGGGGGCGGTGGGTGTCCGCAGGACCACTGAATCACTGGAAGAGGGGAGACATTGCCTGAGTACATGCGCCACAAGCGCCCCCCCCCCCAAAACCTTCTTCGCACTGTCCCACCACATTCTTCTCCAACAAAAGGTATGCATGCATGCATACTACGTAGTAGCGAGCCAACCGCCTGTCCCCTACATAGTACCTACTAAATGATCATCCAACCACCACCCGTCACATCCCCCAAGATGCAGGTGAGGAGCACCGAGAAAGCACCGGCTGCAGGTTACTGCTGCTAATTCTCTCCGGCCACAGGGCTGGGGCTGCCTTTTTGTGTGTCGTGCTGGGAAACTTTTGCTGTGCTTCGGTTGCACTGAAGAAGGAGATAGGAGGGGAGGGGCGCACACGTGCACTTTTGAATGGGTTGTCACGGTGTGTGTGTGTGTGTGTGCCTATCCTTTGTCCTCCGTTCCACCAGCCTTGCCAAAGCCCTGCGTGTTGGAGAGTGTAGTGTTATGCATGCACCGCCGCCACCGGATTCAGTTGTGATGTGCGAGAAGGGTGTTGTGTCACGGCAACTGGTAGGAGGGGGGGGGGGCCATATTGCTAAGTAAAGATGGTTGTGCGGCGGGATTGCGTGGCTCTCGAGGATCATGATTCTTTTTCGATTGGTATAGCTCATGTGCCACCGCCACCGCCCCCCGGCCCCCGCCCCCCCCCCCCAAGAAAAGAGAGAAGCCTCTTTTGACCAATTTCGTGGCGACGGGATTCCTTCTTTTCAGCTACTTTTTATCGGCTATGAAAATATCTATTTCGTCACACACAACACGCTCCAAGCTGTGCGAAGGAATCTACATTGTAAGGGACAGATTCCAGCCCGCTCTTACAAAGCGTCTGTGATCGTAAAAGCACAGCAGTCTACCGTCTGCACAAAACTCGGAGACGAAACACGATTTCGAGCACCACGAGGGATGCGCCGGTGACCTTGTTGGAAGCCTATCCCGGAGGACAGTCCATAAATCGACCGTATTGCCGCTCTACAACCAACAACATGGAGAGCACACATATTAAATAGGCTTCTGTTACAAGTTAAAGTGTTAGGCGCAGATCGCGAGAGAAAACAATGGAAGAATTCGCTTGTGTGCTTGCATAGTCCGGGTAGTATGCCCGCCCTTTCAAGGGACATGTAAGGTGACACTAGGTGAAGAATACAATTGCGAACCTCTCAGCATCGATCTCTTTCTCTCGCCAGCCAGCGTCTCTCTCTCGCTCTCAGTCTATACTTGTGCTGATGTGTTAAGGCAAAGCCCTGGTCGCAGCATGGTATTCCATATCTCTATCCTGTCTCCCATCACAAGGCATGCATTACTGGTTCTACAATTCTCAGTGTATAATTTTAACACCTCGCCACCCGGGCAGTACGTACTGCGGCAAACAGAATTCAGCTTGAAATCAGATTTACTTTAAAGAAATAAATGCTGATTCAGAGAATACATAATACAATTTGAGTGAGACTTGTCGGTAATAAGCATTATTGCAATTAAGCAATGGACAAATCGAGTAGGACATTTTCATTTCACCAGTATGTATTGCCCCGGTGGGGGAAGTGTTAAAATTATACCCTAAGAGTTATGCGTCAACTCAAGCCGAGGCCAAAAGAAAAGAAAAAGCCCAAAATAACGCAGCGCCCGCTAACAGCCAATACACGTAAACCATCTATAGCCGCCTCTGTCCACTTCTCTTCAAACCGGCCACAAAAGCCTCGACCGCCTCGTCGCCACGAAGCGGCATTGCGGTACCCCTGATGAGCCCGACGTTATCGACCATAACCTCCAGCCCTTCGGCAATGCTCGGCAGGGCGCCCTCCCGCACCGCATTATTCAGGCTCGCCAGGGCCTGTTGGAACATAGGCGAGCGCACGACCTTCTGGATGAGACTCCTCTTCTGCGCAAGGCTCATGTCCGCCAAGGCGCCCCTGACAGCCATTATACCGGGCTCCGTCTCGACCGCATCGCCCCAGGAGGAGGCGGACTGCTGCCAGAGCACGAATAGCGTGGGAGGAAGTTTTTCGATCAGGTTCTGGCAAAAGGCTTCGTCGGCGGATGCAAGCACGGAGACGGTGCTCGGAATGTCGACGAGATCGTTGAGCGCCGGGAAGAACCTGCCCTGGATGGACTCCTGGGGCATGCCGCCTTGGTCTTCCTGCAGAGAGGCGAGGAAGTTTCGTACTGCAGCCTGTGCATCGTCGGGCATGGCGCTTACTCTGTAAGGCTATATTAGCAGAATGATCACTTGAGTGCGACGGAGTTGTGGGTGAGAAAGAGAGATGGGGAAGGGAGGATGATGAACGAGCAGATGTATCTTTGTCCGTCAAGTCCATTCTTTCCCCATGTATCATTACTAAATGTACATGACCAATACGCCCTTCCCTGATGCCACGTCTTGATTCTTCTTCTTTCGGCCAGCCTTGCGGCTTTTCCTTCAAGATGGCCATGCCAGGTGGCATTCCTTTCTCCCGTGAATGCACCTCTTTGTACATGGCTCTGCAGGGTTGTTTTTAAGGTTGTTTCGTTCCAGATGATCGTGAGATTGGCAGTCTTTAAAGAGGAAATAAAACCTACGCTCTGGCACCATCCGCACCGCCCTCCCTGGACTCCTCGCCCTCTTCTCTGACATCACCGCCTGTCGCATCCGCACCGGCACCACCGCTACCAGGCTCGTTCTGCTCAGCACCGTGGCCCGCGACATCCTCCATGGCCTCATCGCCGTCTGTGTCCCTGCCGCCTGAGCCGCCGCTCGAGTTACGCACTGAGGCCAGCTCTGCGTTGACATCAACCTCCTCGCCCTGCAGCATCCTGTTCACAATATCACCTATCTTGCGATCGCGGGGGCTCAGCCAGGTTGGGTCACCGCTGGAGTGCTGTGGGTGCGACTGCAGCCAGAACAGGTGGCGCGTAGATGAGGACTCGAACTTGAGGACGAAGACGCGGCCTTGGGTCTTGGCGGTTGCGGGAGACGATGACGAGGTTTCGACTGGTACAAAGGTGCCATCGGTAGGAATCATGGTTAGGTCGAGCTCGGGCTGGTCAGCTGGAACGCTGCGCTCGCGCCAGCAGAAGTGCAATAGGTCTTCACACGAAAGTCAGCGGGGTACGTTACACGAGCGCTTAGAATGGTGCTGATGCGGTGGAATTCGTACCATCATCGGAGCCCTGGTAGAGGTAGATGTAGCCGGGCCGTGGCGATGGCTTCACCTTGTATGGTTTGGCAGCTTGCTAGTTCGGTTGGTTAGCATATGAAGACGAACGGAGTGTCTAGTTGGAAGAGGGTCCAGAACTCACATCGACATCGCAGATGCCGGCCTTGAAGGTGAGTATGGGATGGATGGACATCGTGAGAAAGATGCCTGGAATCCAGCCGTAGTACAAGGAGTGTGTCGTAAGTTGTTGAGCCGTCGAACGGAATGGGGAAAGGAGATACTGATGGCTGGTAGGTTGAGAAGGTATTCCTGATGGAAGCTCTCTAAGTATGAAGCTCCGTTGGCGGGGAACTGTAAGCTTGTACAAGAGCGAGGCGGCTGGCAATGAATAAGGCTGCTCTGTCCCTGACGTGTTGCGGACAGGGATCTGGTCTCTAATGCTGGCGGCTGAGGACCCTCTCGGACAGGTGGTACCAGCTGGCAGGTCTGAGTCTAAGCAACTAGCAGAGTCCCGCAGCGTTTCCTCTTTTTCTTCTCGCGCTACTGTTCCCTCTCCCGCATTCCCGCCCAGAAATATCACGTGCACCTCTCAACCCAACCCACACCCAATTTTCAGTTCATTCGGACCGGGTAGTCATTTTCTAAGCGGTATTGCCCGCCAGTTCAATCAGTCAACGACAACCCACCACCAAACGAACTTGTTCGTACTTTTCCATTCTTCTCTTCTCCCTAGCCGACGTTTACATCCAACTGACCCTCTTTTTTCACCATCCAGCACCAAAATGTCGGCCAAGGTTGAGACCAAGAAGTTCGGCAAGGGCACTCGGTCGGTCCCTCACCACTCCGAGAAGGCTCAGAAGTGGTACCCTGCTGAGGATGATGCCCAGCCTCGCAAGGTACGTTCGACGATGTGCACACGAGTTTCCGATTTGTCGCTGGCAGGGGAGAGAGATGGAAGTTTGAGGCCAGCGGCACCGCCGAGCAAGAGATGGGCGCATCGGCGTGGTCGGGATATCATCAGATGTGGATGATCTGGTGGAAGGGTCAAGTGGCTCTAGCACGGCGATTCGCGAAGACCTCACAATTGGATTTCGACAGAAACGGCGACAATTGGCGTACATGTGCGACAACGGAATAGGAGGCGCGACGAATGGGAAGGAGTTGGACCTGGATTTGTGGAGGCACCAAGCAACCCAAGAATGCGACAGACGACTGACATTTGATTATCACGAATAGGTCCGCAAGGCCGTCCGCCCCTGGCAGCCACGCAAGACCCTGCAGCCCGGTACCGTCCTGATCTTGCTCGCCGGCCGCTTCCGTGGCAAGCGCGTCGTCCTCCTCAAGAACCTCGACCAGGGCGTCCTCCTCGTTACCGGCCCCTTCAAGATCAACGGTGTTCCCCTGCGAAGGGTCAACTCCCGCTACGTCATCGCCACCTCCCAGAAGATCGACCTCGCCGGTGTCGACACCAAGAAGATTGACGAGGTTGCCGAGCCCAAGTACTTCGTTGGCGAGAAGGCCAAGGAGAAGGCCGGCGAGGAGGCTTTCTTCAAGCAGGGAGAGAAGCCACAGGTACGAACGAACCCCGACCATGATCACGAGCACGAGCATACTGGGAAAGGCGGTGCCTGGCCCCTCTGGCTACGGTTCACACCAGGCAAAAGGACACATGTGCAAAGAGACAAGAAGCTGACAAGACTACCGTTGTACAGAAGAAGGAGGTCTCCTCTACCCGGGCAGAGGACCAGAAGGCGATCGACAAGGCCCTCCTGGCCAACATCAAGAAGGTGGAGTTCCTGGCCAGCTACCTGGCCTCTACCTTCAGCCTCCGCAAGGGCGACAAGCCCCACGAGATGAAGTGGTAAATCTTCTGCTCCCGCGAGGGCGCGATGATGGCTGGATGGTCAGTCTTGGTCCATAGGGGGGGGGGGTTGGCGGAGGAGGCGTACGAGACGACAAATGGAAAAACTTCTCTCACTTCGGGCAGACAAAAAGAAGAATGAAACTTTTTGCTTTTGGGAGGGGTTACAAGAGCGGCACTCGAGAGGCTCTCGGAAATTAGGGACGGCTTGGCCAATTGCATCTTCACGTTTGCGGCGTCTGTAATGAGGGAATCTTGCAACCAGTGATCATGAAAAACAAAGAAGAAAACCAAAGATGGTCAACCAATGTTCCAGGATCCAGTTGTTTGTTGTTGTTTTTTTTTTTTTTTTTGAGAACTGCGGTACAGAATAAGGTAGTAGGCTCTGAACGAACAACCAAAGCGGCGGACAAAAAGGCCAAGCAGGTTCCCAAACACCGCCGTGGAGGAGCATTCCGCTTACCAGCCATGTTCTGGCGCAATAGTGTTGCGTACCAAAAGACGATCAAACCCAGAGTATGTCGTGTTTTAATCATGCCATGCTCCAGAGGTACCATAGGATCTGCACTTTCACTGCCTTTTCCATTTCTGGCTTACCGTGGGTATCTACGTCTTAAGTCTCGACATAATGAGCTGTCAGAGTCCTCAATGAGAAGTTGGACCATGTACGCTACAGGTGTCTGGACGCTTCTGTAGACTGGTGAAGATGCGTGGATTTAAATTTGTCTATTCACATCGCTGCACATGAGTCCATCTTGAAATGAGAATGCTAGCGGTTTTTTTTGGTTTTTTTTTTTTTTGAAAACAGGTGGTCTCCCTGCGGAGGATGATGACGATCGAGGTTGAAGACTGGACATTATAGCAGAGCGCGGGCCTTGAGGTCAAAACGCGATGCCCTAAGTCTGACTTCCTATACGTCCCTTTCCACCCAGCTCTGGACCATGCCTTCGAGCGTAGGCTCGTACTGCTTGCAGGTGACCTTGCCGGAGCTCTCATCCAGGTACGTGTTGGCCTGGACAAAGACCTTGCGAGGCTGCGCGTTGGCCACAACGACCTGGCGCACCTTGGTGCCCCAGTATTCGAGACCAACTCCCGACATCTCCTCGCCGAAGAATTTGGTGCCGGTCTCGACATCTGCGGTCGACTTGTAGATGTGTATCTTCTGGAGGAACTCGCCGACGGCTGCCAGGAATGTGAGTATACGATCATTGTATGCCGGTGGAAAATCCGGTGGCCTGTCACGGCAGAATGCGGTACTAACCTTGGCGGCCCTTGGTCAGGATCAAGCTTCGGTTCAGCTTGATCTTCAGATCTGACAGATCGTCGGCTGAATATTCCAGCTTGCAGAAGTCCTCACCAGCCTGCAGGAAACACTTCAGGATGGCAAAGCGCGCCTGACAGTGAGGCTGCCCCCACCTCTGGCTCTTGGGGTCCCAGAACTCCAGGGCCGCGAGACCAGCGCGCGCCATGCTCAGGTACGCAGTGTAGAGCACGTCACCCGCCTCGCCATCGATGTTGTCTGTGCCGTCACCGAAGCCAAAGATCTTGAGCACGGGGAACTCGCAGGACAGGTACATGGACACCAGTTCGGCGCGGCATTCCTCGTAGGCACCTGCCAGACCGCCAAAGACGCCGCCCCAGGTCTGCCCCGGCTTGTACCAGGTGGTGACGGGCTTGTTGGTGAGGGGGCTGATGGGCGGGTTCGCGTGGTTGAAGTTGAACACTCCTGGAGCGGTTTCTTGGAGCAATTTTCCGCAGCCATGCCCTGTAAGCCTATTGACGCATTTAGCAATCAGTTCCTGTATCTGAGTCTTGCGGTACGACCTAGGGTCTGTCCTGTGCACCCCACAGACTATACATCCTAGGAGTGAAGACCTCGACCGAGTTAATGAACCGGATTCCGAGGGATACATACTCATGTAGACCGACCTGCACTTCAAATGCAGGGTCTCGATATTTCTTGTACACCTCAAGGTCCTCTTCCTTGATGAATGGGATCTTCTCATTAGGAGCCTTAGCACCAAGGACGTTGCCGAGGGAGACGTTCTTGAATCCGTCCGATTGCCGAATGTCATCGTACTGTGGGCAGTTTTGTCAACAATCGGTTCGACTCACAACCAGCCTCCATTCTTTTGTGAGAGGAGAGGGAAGGAGGCGGGTACTCGACGTCTTTCAAGTGTGTGTGTAGGGTAGGGGGGGGGGGGGTTTCGTTGGCTGAACACATGGCTCAATATATCTAAAAGGGCCAGAGATGTGATAGTAGCAGTATAACTATGAAGTGCTTACGTTCGGAATGTTGATACCCGCCGGGATGCCAGAGCCCGCAAATGAAAGGACTTCAAGGGACGTGAAGTCGGGAGCCATGAACTTGTCCTTCTCGAAGTCGGAACTCCACGGGAGAAGGGGGATCAGCTTCGAGGAGGACGACACGAGCTCGCCGAATGCGCGGGTCCGCTCCTTGTTCACCATGGCGGCGAAACCCTCCCACTCGCCCCGGATACCAGCAGGGTCTCTGTACGTCTCGATGAAGCCGATGTTGCACTCCACATCCGGACCCTTATCTGCGATCCAGTGCCGCTGGCTGTCCTTGAAGGCGAGGAGCGAACCGCTGTCAAAGGATTTGGCGTACTCGGTGTGCATCTTCTGCTGGGTCTCGTTGTCGGCATTATCTGCAGCCTTCGCGATGTAGGCGGCGGCGGCGGCCATCTCCTTGGCGTGGTCACCGTACACCAGCTTGACCGTCTTGCCGGCCAAGACACCGTCGTCGGCCTTAAACTCCGTCTCCTTGCCGATGTCACCACCCTTGCTCGGGACGCTGGTCTGCGCAGAGGCGATGAGGATCTCAAAGACTCCATCCTTGGTCTTTCTCAGCCGGGTGTTCTCGGGCAACAGGCCCTTGCTCGCCATCCACTTGGCTATGCCATCCACCTCAGCCTTGGTCACGTCTGGGGAGTCGACATAGTAGGTAGTCATGTGGCCCTCGTCCGGGTAGCCGAGGTGCATGAGACCTGGGCTGGCGCAGGCGAAGATACCTCCCTTGGTAGCCTTGTAGAACTTCTCAGCCTCGGGAGACGTAGCGGCCAGCTTCTCGACATCGCTCTCCTGGCAGCGGGGAATGAACTTGGAGTCGCCAAAGCTCTTGTAATTGCCAGAATTCCCCAGAAAAACTACAGAATACTGCAGAAAGAAGGTGACAGCCTCCTCGCTGACACCAGCCTTCTGGCCGAGGGCCTTCCAGTCACCATCGCAGCTCTTGTGGAGGGCGAGGATAAAATCAAAAATAGGCTCAGACTCCGGAGATACCTGCCTCATCGTGATGCGAGACCCTGCGAACGAGGCTCTATGTCATAAGGCGTCAGTGGGGGGTCGCCACAAGAGATACAGATCAAGATCAGGACCGCGACTCACTTGGAGATGTAGTGGGCATAGCGCTTCTGCTTGTCCGTCAGGGCATCGAAGTGCTTTGCAATCTCGAGCCTCACGACGCTTGGAGGGGCATCAGCCAGGTAAGGCTTGAGCTCTTGGGCGTCCATGTTGATGTGTCGTCGACAAGGAATGGTCAAGGCAGGAGGCACACTCGGGGGAGGTCTGAGGGGAGAAAGAGAAGAAACAAAGACCGAGTACGGCACAGTTGGAGACCTCGAGACAAGTCCACGAGCTGTAGTCTTGAACGAGGAGGGGAGACGATGCATTTAAAAGAAAAATCGAACCCCTCCTTCCTTCGTGACAGAACTTTGTTCCCCCTCCGTGGAGTTTCACTAAGACAGCACAATGCTTGAACCAATTCAGCGTCACGAGCGTCAGGTTCAGTGGTCGGATGCCTGCGTCTTACCCGCTATGGAAGCTTAGACAGGCAGGTGGCGCGGGGTTGCTCTCAGTCGGGGCCCGCCTGTTAGGGATCTACCCGCTTCTAGCCGGAGAGGAACAGCAACTGCCCACTATGACTTTGCGGTTATTCTTATTCCTATTCTTTTTTCTTTTTTCTTCTTTCTTTCTTTCTTTCTTTTTTTTTTTTTTTTGGTGGAAGCGTATGAGTCTAGGATAAGACGGATAAGACGAGAGAAACCAAGACAGGACTCTCCAAACAATTGATTTTATTGTGCGAAAACAAGATATCAATAATTCGACTAGGGCGAGTTGGGAACTGGTGAAAAGGCTGGAGACCAAAGTAGCACGCTATCAGAAACAGGGCTTATCGCCTCGACGAGGCGCAGGAGAAGCTGCCACAGACGCTGCAGCCAACAACCTGACGCACTGCTGTGACAGGGGTCCATACCACTCCAGGTCGCCCATCATTGGAGGGGCAGCTGAGGCTCGTGCTTGTGGTCGGTGAAGCTAACAACGACATCGCCAACTTTCCCTCTTCATACAACTGAAAGTATTATTCCCCTTACTGACAATTCGACCTATTAAAATCCCAGATCACCACAGGGCGAATACGTCCCCCCGTCCCCCTCCTTTCTCACGCCCTCCCTTCTCAATCGAGTCTCTTGCATCCACACTCTCAGGATGGCTTCCGCCGATCCCTTCGACTCGGCACTGTAAGCTTTCTCCGAACGCACCTGCTTGAGAACCAGGGGCTACAAGCTAACAGCCTCATTCTTCCCCCCCTTCCAGCGACCTCCTCCGCCGCCTCAACCCCAAGCACACCCAGCGCAACCTCGACTACATCATCCGCCTCGCCCCAGATCTGACAGAGGATCTCCTGTCGTCCGTCGACCAGCCTCTCGTCGTGAAGCGCTGCAAGCAGTCCGGGCGCGACTACCTGCTCTGCGACTACAACCGCGACGGCGACTCGTACCGGTCACCATGGTCCAACCAGTTCGATCCACCGCTGGATGAGGGCGGCCCGGGCGGTGTAGGTGCGGGTGGCAATGATGGTGCGGGCGAGGGGGCAGTCCCTGGTGAGAGGGTCAGGAAGATGGAGGTCAAGGCGAACGAGGCCTTTGATATCTACCGCGAGCTGTACTATGAAGGGGGCGTGTCATCGGTGTACCTGTGGAACCTCGACGATGGCTTCGCAGGTGTTGTCTTGCTGAAGAAATGTGAGTCGACACTGATGATGCCGCTTGCTGTCACGGACAGCCAGACCACACAAACCGACACACAAAAAGTCGAGGTTCGGAATCTAGCTGACCCCTGGATCTCAACCAAAACCAGCCTCCCCATCCGGTGGCAACAGCTCCGGCGTCTGGGACTCGATCCACGTCTTCGAGGCCAGCGAGCGGGGCCGCACGACCAACTACAGGATGACCTCGACAGTGATGCTGTCGCTGGCGGCAACGGGATCCGCAACCTCGACGCTCGGCGAGATGGACCTGAGCGGGAACATGACGCGCCAGATCGAGCAGGAGCTGCCTGTCGACACGGACGAGAGCCACATCGCCAACATCGGCCGTCTGGTCGAGGACATGGAGCTCAAGATGCGGAACCTGCTGCAGGAGGTGTACTTTGGCAAGGCCAAGGACGTCGTGGGCGACCTACGGAGTATCGGTAGCCTGAGCGAGGGCCAGAGGGATCGGGACGCGCAGAGGGAGATTATTGGGAGTATGCGGCGGTAATAGTCGAGCGTCGGTCCAGGAAAGCGGGCATGTTGGCAATTTTTGTGCCAGAATTTTCCTCTTGTGCCTTCACCAGTCATTTTTTCAAAAGAGCGTTTGATAAGTGGTCGCGTGCCCTTAGTTGGCGACCTGTGCTACATTGAGAATATAGGACGCATACTGAGCTGTGTCATGGTGCTATTACACAAAGATGAATGATGTGTATGAAGACGGCTCTCATGACTTATGGCGGCTTTCAGAGGTAACCTCCCTCGTCTGACTTTTTTTTTTAATACACCTTCTTGCGTCCAATTTACGCCAACAGAGTTTACCCTCGGCGAAGCTCGTCTGTATAAGTCAGCCAGGCATCGATATTTACAGACCACATAAGTATTGACTACAAGTTACAAAGTGACCCGACACCGTCGTGCTCGTCATGTCACAGTAAATGAAAGCCACAATACCTAGTGGTCTAATTGTCATATGCGTTATATCTAGCCGCGAGGACTTCATAGCACTTATCATCTAGTGGAGGATAATTCTTTAGGGTGAGGATGGACACTGATGCCGCCGCACGATCAAATCAATACAAAACAAATATACATCTCGCAGTAGAGAGAAATAAGGCGATGGCCTACCTAAAACTACTGAAAGTGTAATAAGCCAGCTCATGCGCATCTCGCCTTCTTCCCAATGCGGCGGCGGGCTCTCCGTCCCGAGCGTGGCCGATCGATGAACCCTCAGCGGCCTCTCGTGCTTCCCACCCACCCACCCACTGCTGACGAGCTCGACGGACCGAAAACACCGCCAAAAGACTTCCCCCAGATGGGTTGGCCGCCTTAGTGTCCGGGGTTAATCTGCACAAAAAAAACAAACAAAAAAAGGGCCTAGGCCCCGTCCTCGCCTCGTCGTCGTGCAGCGACTTCACGCCCGCGACCTCAACTGTGGATATTCCGTTTGTGGAGACGAGACGTTTTCTTTCGGGCAGGTGGTTAAAAATGTGAGAACTTTAAACTAGGTTGACAGGCTTCCTCTCTCTTTGGATGGTTCCGTGGAAGGTTTCCTTTTCTTTGGGGGGGGGGGCGGATGTCCCATGCGGTCATGCGATGAAGGGTTAGTGGTTGCATCAACAGACGTCTGGGAGGCCAATCATAACGATAAGCAGGCAAAACACCATGAAGAGGGGCATTGTGTTCGCCGCTTAAAATAAGAAAGTATAATATCTACTAGGACACCAAGGAAACATAGTGTTCGCTGGGACACGAAAGCACATAAAAATACTCAAGACTTGCCCGTCTTGACAAGCTGACAAGATACATCGTATTTCGGCTGACTGGTAGATTGCGATATATGACCAGCCCGTAGAAGACGAATCCTTGGGGCCAACCTCCAAAAAACCTCCAAAAAACCACTATGTGCGCATGTTTTGCCCAGCAGGCGTAACAATTATTTGTTGGGCAACGAGCTGACAAGTGGGGCTGCACAGACTGTTGTCCGGAACTATTTTTCGTGCTCTTCTTTTCTTCCACTTCGGCTCGGACAGACGCTGCTGTTCACAAGCGTGACAGAAGTTCTTGACAGCCCAGAGCTCAGAGGCCCTACCAGACCTTACCGAGTCGCGGTGACTGCGAGGTCACAGTCATTACGATATGTGTAGCACGCATAGCCCCTCAGAACGGTGGCTGAAGCATTGGTGCCGAGTCATGGGTTCAACGGCTTGACATGTCTCTGCCTGTGCGGGCGTGTGTGTGTGTGTGCGTGCGTAAAAGTGCCGGTCTGTCTGTCTTGGGATGCACGATTGCGCTTCAAGCTTGTATGGTTCGCTCACCTCCCCCCCCCCCTCTCTCTCTCTCATGTAAGACCTCGGTAGCCTTGCACGTCCTCGGTGAATCCGTAGCAGTTTCGCAGCCAAGGCATCATGGCGTTCCAAGCGTGGATGGCTCTTCCAGCCGCTAGCCCATGTTTGCAGACCACGGAGGAGACCGCCGTGGCTGTTATGGCTGGTCAGTCACGGAGGCCATCATGACAGGTGTCAGTGGTCCGGGAATTTTGTTCGCTGGGCGGTGGTGGGCCTCTGGACACGTCGTTCTCCTTTAGGATCAGAGCGATCCGCGGGACGCAGTGAGACCCTGCGAAATTCTCAGCCATGCACGCAAAATTAGACGGGACTGGGACGAAATGTAGAAGGATGAGGATGAGATGATCGCCTCGTGTTTGGCCGAGAGAAACTATTTGATGTTGGAGTCGTTGTCGCATAGGCGCCTACCCGATGGAGGTGTCTACTGCAGACTCCTGCATGGGGGAAATTGGACGGTGGACAAACCAACCAGCTGCTGAGCCAATCTTGATTTGCATTTCAAAAATTTCTTCTCGCTTTTGTTGGGGTCCAGCGCGAGGTGTGTATTTTAGGGTGAGACAGTTGCCTGTTTGCGAATAGGGAATTTCTTTCCCTTTCTTCCTTGGGATGGTCGTCGTCGTCACGATGCATGTTGTTGGATGAGCTGTGGATGTTATCTGCAGTCCCGGTCGGTGCTCCCGCCGAAGGGTTCCGTTACAGCAGGTGTTCAAAACTTGCGGCATCCGCCGTGTCACCCAGGGCCATGTCCCCAAGTTGGAAATCACCCGACCAGGACAATTCCTGACCATCGATCTCTGTTGATCTTTGTTTCAGACGATTGCCTAGCGAGTGCGAGCCAGACCAGAGCTGCCGGGATGAAGAGAGAGGGGGGGAAATATATATATATGCTGACTGCCCTGCCCGAGGGACCAGCCAGTGTGCCTCGCTGGCGAAGATCAGTATAACAGCAGACAACAAAGACAAAAGACCAAGACCTCTCTCTTCTGGGGAATCTCATAGAAACCTTCTAGAAGGTCTGGAGCGGCCGGGAGAGCGGGACGGGCAAAGATTGTGGCGGAGACGGCCGGGACGCTAAGTTGTGTGGATTGGGGTGGTATTGTTGCTTGCCTGCTGCACCCCTGAGGGCAGCATCGGAATAACCCATGGATGCTTCACATGGTTCGCTGCCATCTTCTCCCGCTTGTTCGACGCATGGTACTTGAAATCGTGTGGTGGTATTGCGTCGTCTAGTCTCTCCCGGCTGATCCGGCCGGCCTTTTTGAGACCTTGCGATGTGCAGTGCAGTGCAGTGCAGTGCAGTGCAGTGCAGGATTCACCGTCTCGAATGGGTACACCGCGACCCAGAACAGCTGTTGTTGTCGCCCCTGTGATCTATGATGCAGGTACAATGTTACAGTGAGTTGGCACACGACAGACATGCTCATACCTAGCACAGAAGGTGACGAGGATGCATTGCATCGCACGCCGGCACAGGGGACAGGTCCAGGTGTGCGGATCGGCCCAGCCGCTGTCAAGCGTGTTGCCAATTATGTACCGCCTATTCTCTGAACCTGCAAGATTCTTGTGTCACTTTTGAGGGTTGCTGCTGTTGCTGCCCTTCTGGGAGATATGCAGAAAGATGTGGTGGCACAACACGAGATGGGGTTCATTTGGAATTACGTACATTTCATAGCAATCCCGATATGTGCAGATCTCATGGGCAACGCCATGTTTCGCGGAACGTTGCCCTGCGAATGCAAGGGGTGTCGTGCCAATCTGCCTCGGGTTACTCCAGGAGAAAAAGGGAGTGTGTCTGAGTCGTGCACTGTACATCATCATCATTTCCGTCGCGGGGGGAGGGGTGGGTGACGAGGCTGGACAGTATGTGTGTAAAACAAGCGAACGGCCAGTACCTCTTGGTTTGGTTCTTTTTTTTTTCTTTTTTCTTTCTCCTTCCCTTCTCTCCTTCCTTTCCCCTCCCCCGCCCCCTCTCCCCTCTACCTTTTTCGTGTATCAGGAGCTGGAGTCCTTCCTTCCCCCGCAAATTGATGGTGTTGGGTAGGCACGGTTAGGGTGGGATAGGGTACGGTCGAGTACTACACTAAGGTTAGGTAGGGTAGATCAGGGTATTCTGTACATAGTAGGGGGCGGGTTGCTCATCAGACGACGAACATAGTCAAAAGTCTCAGCGTCAAACCTCTCTGGTCATATCTCAATTCCTATTGTGTCACAGTGCAGCAGCCGAGAGACATGAGTGACAATGGGAGCTTGGTGAATAGGGACAGGCCAACATAAGTATATACTCGTTGAGGAAGCTGGGTATGGCCGGCCTGTCAAGCTTCAGGCAGCGAACCAAGTTCCCAGCCTGCGTAACTATGAGCTATGTGCTATCGTCACAAGCGAGGCCCTTGGAAGGCCTGCCTCTAGGGGGCCGGGGGGGAAGGGGGGGGGGGAGGGGCGAAGTGAGTTGCACGCAATTAGGGGACCCTCACTGAGGGGAACCTACTGTGGTACCACCATGCACCATACACGCCAGTGGTAGTCGAGAGCCCAGAATGGACTAGTGCGAGGTACGCCGCCTCTGCCGTAGGATGAGGTACCCAACCAGCCAAGCCAAGGTTGGGGGCTCTGCGCAAAATCTCCGGATCCCTAATTCCTTAATACAACGCGGATAATGCTGCACTGAGGTCACCTGGCCGTCTTCCTGGAACGACAGGTCAAAAACCCTTGCCGGCCGTCTTGTCCAGCTGATGGTGTGTACACACACGCACACACACAATTCCAGTGGCCGCTGGGAGGGGACTGGGGAATAAGACGATTGAAATACGGGACCTGTTCCAAGTCGATGCACATGCCTCTGTTCCCCCCCCCCCTAAAAACAAATATCTTCTCGGGTCAAACCTCTATTTTGCTTCTCATCGTCGGCTGCAACTACTACTACTACTACTACTACTACTATCCAGGACAAACAAGGACGAGGGACGAGAACAGGTAACGAATGCATGAAAAAGGAAGGATCCACTTGGTATCCGTTGACCTGCCCTGGAACTGAACACTCTTCGCGCGGGCCCGCAGCCTGCTTCAGCCCACCCTCGCCGCCCTCCTCCCCCCCCCCTGCAACGTCTGGGCTCGACCTCAGTCCCCCAAGGTTGACTCGACCAGAACAGCTCCTCAGGGAAGTCTGTTCTTTCTGATCAACTTTCTTCTCTCTCGAGGACTATTCGAATACCATTCATCTCATCTACCTGGGCCCTGCCAGTCCTCGTCAATTTCCGAGTAATCAACCTCAGGCCCAAGGGTAGACAGTGTCGTCCCAAGGCCAGTTACCTATCTGCAGACGATCTTTGCCTGCCCGAGCGCAAATCTGGATCTACCGGATCGCACCCATCAAATATTACAGCTTTAATCTCGCCTATTCTATCTTGAGCCTTTCTAGGACTGCCACCGCCTATTTTCCCATCTTCTTTCGTCGTCGAGAGATAGCATCGCCCATTGACCATATTTCACGGGCATGCATAGACAGCACCCAGCCCTTTCAGGACTACTGCACCTGCAACAAGCATAACTCATTTGTACGATATATACTACCAGAGCTGTTCAGCTAGACGTCTTGTTTTCTTTAATTTTCTCCTCCCCCCCCTTTTTTTTCTTTTCTCGTTACATCATTTCGACATTGGTCGGCGGCATTCTTGTTCCCCTCTCCGTCTTGTCTGGGCAGGGACGATAGGAAAGACGTTATCGAAACCGACCCCTGACCTGGACCCTCAACAAGTTACATCGCAAAGACGACCCCGCCCACCCAGGTCTTTCTTTCTGGTCCTGGCTCCAGGGCCGCTCGCACCCCTCAACACACAAACACGATCCGATCAGCCTTTCCTCTACTTGCTACAGCTTGAACCGAGCGCTACGTCTGATCGGTGCGCCCTTCAAGAGAGAGAGAGAGAGAGAGAAAGAGAGAGAGAGTGAGAGTCCTTGCGCCGTCCGCCCCCCCTTTTCTGCCTCTCTTTTGTCCATTGGCTCGCGATGGCGGAGAAGCCCTCGGTCCTCATCATTGGAGGGCTGGGCTACATCGGACGCTTCCTCGCTCTTCACATCCACAAGAATAACTTGGCCTCCGAGGTTCGCGTCGTCGACAAGGTCCTCCCGCAGCTGGCATGGCTGGCCCCGGAGTTTGACGAGGCCTGCGCCGGCGACAAGTTCGTGCAGGCAGACGCCAGCAGGGAACGTGAGTCACTGAACATCCCCCCTCTCCTTTGCCCGCCGCCTGAGAGATCCTGCCTTTTTCCGGCTCGACCAAGTAGCAGCAACACTTCACAATAACCCCCCCCCCCCAACCCCCCTTCTGGACATCCCAGGCTAATCCGTCTCCTTCGCCGGATCGCAGAAGCGCTGGCCAGGATATTCGACCGGGAGGGCGGCAAGCAATTCGACTATGTCTTCAACTGCGGCGGCGAAACCAGGTACTCACAGGAGGACGAGGTATACAAGCTGCGGTCATTAGGGCTATCCCTGGCCGTCGGCAAGGAAGCAGCAAGGCGAGGCGTCAAGGCGTTCATCGAGCTCAGCACCGGCATGATCTACAAATCAGACTCGGCAGCGAGTAAGGAGACCGACAAGCTGAAGCCGTGGAGCAAGATCGCAACGTTCAAGCTGCAGGCCGAGGAGCAGCTGGCCAAGGTCGAGGGGTAAGTATTCTCTCTCTCTCTCTCTCTCTCTCTCTCAGCCGGGCCAGGCCGCAAACATGAAGCATGAACATGTTGTTCTGACGACGTTGCCCTCCAGACTCAACCTCGCCATCATCCGTCTTGCACACGTGTATGGGCCCTATGCCTCGCAGTGGGTCGCAACAGCATTGTGCATGGCCCGCGTCTACAAGGCCCAGAATGAGGAGATGAAGTGGCTATGGACAAGAGATCTGCGGACAAACACAGTACACATTGACGACGTGGTGCGGGCGTTGTGGGCCGTGGCGGAGTGGTACGCCGCCGGCAAGAAGGACTGGGACGACAAAGCAATGGGTGGTTCCGTACCCATCTTCAATGTGGTCGATAAGGGTGTCACCACGCAAGGCACCATGGCCAACGTCATCGGCGAGATCTTCGGCATCAAGACGGGCTTCCAGGGCACCCTGATCAGCCACTTTGCCAAGCTCAACATGGATTCGGTCGTAGAGGACGTCAACGACGAGCTCTTGGGCCCCTGGGCAGACCTGCTCGAGTCGGCCGGCATCACCAGACCGGGTCCCCTAACGCCTTACATGGAGAAGGAGCTGCTGAAGGATACCGATCTGAGTATGGACGGGACCAGACTAGAGAAGGTGGTAGGCTTTCAGTATTCGAAACCTCAGATCAACAAGGAACTTCTGGAGGAGGTCATCGAGAGTTATAAGAGGATGAAGTGGTGGCCATAGCGGCCTGATGGCCGCCACAGGTCGAAAGCGAAGTGCGACCTCTCAATTGACACAGAAGAGGTGCAGCGGCCAGATATGAAAGATGCAGGACAACCAAACGACTCGACGACTCGACAACTCGACAACCACAAGCTTAGCGCCCTCTACCCGCCAGTATCAAACACTCAACTATTCCATCACCAAAGCGAAAATGTCCCATGACAGACGGGCAGAAAGGCAGATTGAAGAACAAGGAAAGGACTAGGATGCTCACTCCAGCAGGCGGGGGACGCGAGAGCAGCGGCTTCGATCTGCCGTTCTTCCCATCCACCGGTTCTGTTTTTCTCTTTGTTTTGTATCGACAGGATATCCATTGCATATATGGTCTTCCTCGCCGTGTCAACCGGCAAAGCAATACAACAACAACACCCAACCCCATCAAGCAATATGGAGGAGAGAGACCAAAAGGGAAATGATGGGAGATTATATATATGTGTGTGCATATTCATGGACAACTCGGGCGGGTAGCATCTAGGAGCAAAAATATCTAGGGGCGAGGTGAGACTATTATTTTTTGGAGGAAGAGTAATGCTTATATACCACGACCAACAAATGTCACAACGGTACCCAGAAAGGTTGTCACTTTTGTATCCCGAGACATGTTGCTCCGAAACTTGGTTTTTTCCCCTGCTTTTTGTCTGTCTGGCTGCTTGCTGATGCGGTGGTTAGTCACGCCTCCGCTTTCTATCTTTTCCCCCCCTTGTGTGTCTTGAGGGCAAATCCAGCGGTCTGATTGGGCGTCGGGACGCCTGGCATGCGATGCACTGCGGATGCGAGATGCGATGCACTGTGATACCGCTTCAGCTGCGTCGACCTTGCATCACATTACCAGAAACAACTAGAGGGAATAGCAGGTTGGTTTATTTGCTGAACCCCATGGCGCTTCCACCCGTCAAATGAGAACTGTACAAGTCAGGTGATTGTGGGACGACCATGCAGCCCTGTCTCGTTCACTTGCGAGAGAGAGAGAGAGAGCATCGGCCTCCACTGACCCTCTCTGGTCGGCGGCATCTTGGGCCGGGCACGTGTGCTTCGCCCTCACCTCGGCAAACTCTGGTGATCCTTTATATATATATATATTGATTATGTAATACCGGCGCCTTGATCGCTCGTTCTTGCAGCGAGCGCAAACCTGTCTGTCAGGATCGGCGGGCTTGGGTCGCCGTGGTACAGTTATCGATGAGACGAGCCGAATTTAGGTTAAGATCGGTGGTTTTGCCTGAGAAGCATGTGATTCTATACCTGGCTGCAATGCGTAAGCCCTGTTTGGATCCGGTGCAGGCACATTTGTCATGAATAAAATAAAATGATAAAGAGCTGTCCAAAGAGGTGTGCTTCCTTGGGCGATGATGACCTGAAGTGAGAAGAAGCTGTCACTCTAAATATTCTACATTTTTAGATGTTTTTTTTTCTTTCTTTCTTTCTCTCCCCTCCCTGGAAATACAAATGATGCAAAGTTGGGAATATCATGAAGGATTATGCCCGAGACATGAGAACCGAAGCAGTTGAGAGTATTTATCCTGGATTTTGGTGCTCGTAGAGAGGAGTTGTGTTGCGCCTTTCGGGGCCCTCGGGTCCAAGTGGACGGAGGTCACAGATTAGGTAGGCGGGTTCCTTACACATGCCGTACTCACAGCCTAGTATGTACTTAATGCTTGTATATTTAGCGCCAGACTTGGGGTGGAAAGTACATCATCGATCATTCATGCCATCCATCCTATTATGTACATACTATATGTACTGTGTAGTACCTGGAGAAGGAAGCCCCTCATCCAAAATACAACCTGAGTTTCTGTACTTAAAGTGAAGCCCCACCCAGCCTCGGCCCCCTACAATCTCCCTTGTGACAGCTGCCCTCTACTCTACTTTCGTTCTCTTTCCTGCCCTCAACAATCTCAGACCTCACAGACTTTTTCAACCTGTGCATTTCTTACAGACTGAGATACTGCAGCTTGCCTCAGTGATCTCTAGAAGTATTAATTGTTATAGGTGAGTTGTTACCTTTAGAGCTCAAGCATATACGCCGTGGTCTCTTGATAAGCTGTCACGGCCCTGTATCAAGACTTACTTACACCTGTTACAGACAACAAATACCCGTTGAGAATACACATAGAGAAGAACCTCCAGCTTCTAGACGTAGACGTTCTACCATCATGGCTGCTCCAGCAAATAAGACCCTCCACGACCTCAATGGCACTTGGTCCCTGGTAAGGCCTCATCCCGGCCAAGCCCCCAGCAGGAAATGTTGCACGACAAGAAGCTAGATCACAGACCTCAGATCTCGGAAAGCATCAGCTCTCTGCCTCACATGCATCGGCCTGCTCTCAGAGAGCCCCCCCCCCCCCAAATAAAAAAGTATTACTGGCTGACCAAGAAATCCTCCCCTTCCCCTCTACAAAAAATAGAACAAGACGCTTTCGGACGACGTTAGCCCGGCCCTCGAGCTCCAGGGCATAGGCTGGCTGACGCGCAAGGCGATCGGTCTTGCTTCTGTGACGCTGCACGTCAAGCACTACGTGAGCGAGGACGGAAAGGAGCACATCGACATCGATCAGACGGCCACCGGCGGGCTCAAGGGCACGAGCGAGCAACGCGAGGTGGACAACCAGTGGCGCGAGCACAAGGACTGGCTGTTCGGGCGTGTGCGCGGCCGCAGCCAGTTCACCACCGAGATCCCTGGGGGCGACGCATTCCTACTGAGCAACTGGGAGGAGGGCACGACCGAGTGGCTCTTCAACTCCGTCGAGAGCCTCGACAACGGGTGGACCGCGCGGCAGACTTGGGGGTTCCAGCAGGTCAAGGGCGAGAGGAGGTATGTGCGTAACGTGGTGGTCGAGAAGGGAGAGAAGAGGGCCGAGATCCGGATGGTCTATGACTGGATCCCGGCGTAAGGGGTGAGAGAACCGTAGCGCAAGGGAGGATGGTCTAGTGTTGTGTACTCCTAGTATGCCCAGGGAGAATGAAGGGCACCTCTACACTGGGGATAGGGGGGGGGGGGGGTTTCTTCTTTTCTTGCGCTGGTCTGGAGAACGTGTCGTCGGGTGGTCAATCACAGTCAGGGATGTTCACAGAGCTCCAAGAAAGCATGACTCCTTATCCCCTACAGTCCGCCGGAAGGGTACAGCTTTCATAAACTATCTGCCGTCTATCCTTCCGTAACCATTTCCTTCTAATAAACATGTCGTGAATGACTTGCATCTCTTTCAAACCTTTGCAGATCAAGCAAGCAGATGAGAAGTTGATTCATCTTATCCCCGGAACGCTCTCAGTCTTCCCAACCATGACCTGTTGAAAGGGCAGTTTTCCCCCTCTTATGCCCTAGACCCTGAAAAAGATACCAGCCATCGAACGCCTGTAGATGACCTCGGGTTTGCTCCTCCATGAGCACCTCTCATTCATTCTGTGAGGGGTCTCTCTCTTTTGCTTTGATTGTAGTTGCCGCGCAAAAGGGGCGCGTCCTCTTGCTCTCATTTTCATAATATCCCGTCCTTACTATCAGTCCTAGTCGACAATTCGCTCAGTTCCGACAAGGCCCTCCTTCCCTCCCTCCCTCCCCCCTCTTAAGCCGGCCTCCTCTTTACGAACTCCTCCAGATCAGCCCTCGTGGCCACGCCCAGGACGAAGCGGCGGTTATCATCCGTGACGACGGCGAACTCCTGCTTCTGGCCGGCGGTCGCGGCGCCCTCGAAGAAGGCCTCTAGCTCCTCCAGCGGCGTGTCCATGGTGATGACCTTGTACTTCTTGCCCTTGCGCTGGAAGCGGGTCATGGCGCTGGCGATGTGGTCGTCAGGCTTGGCCTTGCCGCCGTCGAGGAGGGCCTGCAGCTGGGGGATGGCAATGTAGCCGAGGAGGCTGCGGGTCTCGCTGTCGACGATGGTGAGGTGGGTGTAGTCGCGCTCGAAGGCGAGGGTCAGGGCGAGGGAGATGGGGTCCGAGGGCGTGAGGGAGAGGGCTGCGGGAGGTTGGAGGTCTTCTACTGCGGCCTGTGGTATGTGTATCGAGTTTTGGGAGAGCATGTTAGTGGGTTTTCTGCTTCGCGGGGGAGACTTGTGCAGGCGGCCGGACAGAGTTCAGGCTGTGGGGGATGGTGGTTGTAAGCAAGAGGGGTTCCTACGTACGCCGCGATATCGAGATGCCCATTTCGAGACGAAGGGTGTTGCGCTGGACGCCTCGACTGGGGTTGTCGAGGGCTGCGCCATGATTCCGGTCGCCATGATTGGCCGTGGGTTAGATGACAAGATGAGGATCTGTGACCTGTGGTTTGGTGTGATAGGCTTTGTTTTGTCTGCGCCGGGTTCTGGGACGAGAAGCTCTTCCGAGGCGCCTGTCAGTGTGGTGATGGTAGCAAGTAGTACGAGGTGGTGGTTGTGGGGCAGGTGTCTTGCGATCTCATTTAGCGGTGGGATATAATTGTATGTTCAAGCTGTGGGGCTGCCGCCCGCGATGGTGGGGGCTCAGCCTTCCATCCGGTCCTGCACACTCGGCCGAGACGGATTGACGTCTTGCCTGCTCACAATGTATGAATATAAAATGTTTGGATCAAATCAACAAGTAGAGTTTACCTCGAATACAATCGCTACATGTAGAGAAATTGATTTTCGTGCATGGCAGGTAAAAGTCACTTGGTAGCCAATCCGCGACTCTTGAAGATGGTTGGCGAAAGAAAAACCACCGACGTCACTGGGGCTGGTTAGTGGTGGTTGCTTACAGCCTGCTTTTCCGTTCGGGGCCAACGGGACTTTGGAAGGTGTGAGGAGGGGAGGGGGGGGGGGGGAAGGTGATTGTCACACCTCCATCCTCTCCAATTCCCAAGATAAGCGACTTGTCCCCCAAGACATCATCGCTCTGACCAGTCCTGCCAGTCCCACCCTCGACCTCCTCGAGTGTACTGACTGATTGATCGAAACAACCTTCTATGTCAGCCCTTCTCTAAGGCAAGTGACATCGAACACAAGGTGAGAGATCCTCTTCTGTTGGCCTTTTATCTCCGTTAAAGACCGGTTTCATCATCCCCCTGAGCTTCCACGGGGAATACCGGAAGCCCGCTCTTGCCTAGTGCTTATTATTTATACCTCGAGAGCGATTGAACCTGCTTCATATCGCGAATTTGACAAAGTTTCAATTTACTGATGACAGCTAAGGTAGCTGCGTGAGAGTTCACACCTTCTCTGCCTCACAAGATGTCGCACCTTTACCCTCGTTTCGAGGTCCTGCAAAAGACCTTCCCGAGCCAGTCCCAGGATGGGCTGAAGGCGCGAGGCAGCCGAGGTGCCACTCCGTACCAGGCTCGCATGGACCTCTACTCTGCCTACTCGACCGTGGAGGACAAGGCCAAGAAGCTCTCTGCTGAGGCGACCGCCGAGTTCAACAAGGCTTCTGCGGCTGCGCAGTCCAAGACGGGCCAGATCGAGCTCTTCTCTGGCAAGTACTATGCTGCGTGTACCTTTGGCGGACTGCTGGCCTGTGTGAGTCGAGATCCTCATGCCTCATCATCATCATCATCATCATCAACTGGGCTTTCAAAGTACTCATCCCACGCTTTAGGGCCTGACGCACACGGCTGTCACACCTCTCGACGTCGTCAAGACCCGACGACAGGTGGATTCCAAGCTGTACACCGGCAACTTCCAGGCCTGGGGCAAGATCTACCGGACCGAGGGTCTCCGTGGTATCTTCACCGGCTGGAGCCCTACGTTCTTTGGCTACTCCGCCCAGGGTGCCTTCAAGTATGGCTGGTATGAGTACTTCAAGAAGACCTATGCGGACATCGCCGGTCCCGAGGCTGCTTACAAGTACAAGACCGGCCTTTACCTTGCTGCCTCTGCCTCGGCCGAGTTCCTGGCCGACATTGCTCTGTGCCCCTTCGAATCGGTCAAGGTGAGGATGCAGGCGAAGATCCCGAGCCCTTATACTGGCACATTTCACGGTATCAGCACGATTACGGCTACCGAAGGGTTTGGTGGTCTCTACAAGGGTCTCTATCCTCTCTGGGGCCGACAGATCCCCTATACTATGATGAAGTTGGTCTTGCCCTTCCAAAGGCCGTCATTTTGATCCTGATGGGGATGTTTTGATCTGACGACTACGGCTAGGTTCGCCTCCTTCGAGACCATTGTCGAGATGATCTACGACCGCATGCCTGGATCCAAGAGCGACTACTCAAAGGTCACCCAGACTGGCGTTTCTTTCGTCGGTGGCTACCTGGCCGGTATCCTGTGTGCCATCGTCTCTCACCCTGCCGATGTGATGGTCTCCAAGTTGAACGCCTACCGCAAGCCGGGTGAGTCGTTTGGAACCGTGACCTCCAGGATCTACGCAGACATCGGCTTCAAGGGATTGTGGAATGGTCTCCCGATGAGAATTGTAATGATTGGAACACTGACTGGTCTGCAATGGATGATCTACGTGAGTCACAGCCCCGTGGTCTTCGTTTCGCATTGAGCCCAGTTCAACTGACAAGGGACAACCACAGGATTACTTCAAGATCTTCATGGGCTTTCCCACGACTGGTGGCGCAGCACCCCCTGCGAACAAGGAGGAGTAAGTCATCTGAATAGAGGAGAGAGAAATGATGGTATGGGCGTCCTATCGAGGATGTGGGCAGTTGCATCCTAGAACAGATGACCAGGTGGCTGACCTGGTGACTTGTATTCAATTTGAGATAATTATGACATACGTCTTTAGTCTTTCGAGTTATTGAAACGTCATGATACATTATAGTCTTCATACTAAAGAGTATCTTGCTCTTTTATCAGGGAGTGTGTGCGCGCGTTTTCTTGATGTATCGCACTCACTCGTACGTCCTCGGTCGCCTCTCACTATTGGGCCCCTGTCAGTAAGAGGGCCAGTGTGTTAGTGGGTAGAGAGGGTCACTAAGGTATTACGTAGTACTGCTGTAAGCTGGCGCACAGACCCCTGTTCCTTGCGATGCACTCTTTCGTCAGGGAGCCTTTTCCTTCTACAACCCTCTAGGAAGAAGAAAAAACCACCCTTGATTTCTGCAGCAGCAGCAGCAGCAGCAGCAACAACAAAGACAGCACGATCATGGCAGACCAATCGATTGCTGAGGTCCTCACCTTCCCGACAGACCCAGCACAATTCGACAACGACGATCGCATCTCCTTCTCCAGGCTTGACAACAAGTACATCGCCGTACAGGAGTCAGATGGCACCGAGTTCGAGTTCGACGCGCAGTTGAAGCGATGGGTGCCTGTTTTGGACGAGACTGAGGAGGCCCTCATACAACAGCAGCAGAGCGCTTATGGCAGCACCAACGATGCTCCGTACGGTGACGGTGATGCCCAAGCAAGCAATGGCAGAAAGAGAAGGCGAGATGACCTCGAGGTAAGCTGCGCATGCTGGTCCACCTGCATATATGTTGTCGCGTGGTTCCTCAGCGCGCGCCCGCCTCTCTCTCTCTCTCTCTCTCTCTTTTTCTCCCGTACCATCCTCCTCCCACGGTGATCCTCGACTGGCGCTTGACCCATACCGCATCGGAATCCCCTCAGAGGATCAGTCCCGAGATCGAGTTTACCCAAGAGATATAAAAAGAAAGAAAAAGAGAAAAGGACATGGTGACCCACTGACACAAGCCACCGTTGCTGCTCCAGGACCAGGACAATAACAACGACGACGACAACAACAACAACAACAACAACGCCGCTACCTCTTCTTCGAACGGCAGGCGGAAGAACAAGAAACAAGCCACCCAACCAAAACAGCCGCCCCAGAACAGAGCCGTCTACGTCACAGGTCTACCCCTGGATGTGACGGTCGACGAGGTGGCCGAGGTCTTTAGTCGCAAGTGCGGTGTCATCGCCGAGGAGATCGACAGCGGGCGGCCGCGGATCAAGCTGTACACGGATGCCGCGGGAAACTTCAAGGGCGACGCGCTCGTGGTCTTCTTCAAGCCCCAGAGCGTCGACATGGCCATCATGCTACTGGACGACACACACTTTCGGTACACGGAGTCCGGGCTCGGGTCTGGCAAGATGCGCGTACAGGCTGCCGACACCAGCTACAAGAAGACGCAGCAGCAGCCGCCGCCGGGCGACAGGGAGGGAGAGCGCGGCGAGGGCACACAGCAACCACACCCATCGAACAACGCCAGAGGCGGGGCTGGCAACAATAGCAAGGACCGGGAGAAGGTGATCAAGAAGACGCAGAAGCTCGACGCGAAGCTGGCCGACTGGTCAGACGACGAGCCGGCCTACGTCCCGCCCGAGCAACGCACGGGCAAGAGAGACAAGATGGTCATCCTGAAGCACATGTTCACCAAGGAAGAGCTCGACGAGGACCCCGCGGCGCTGCTGGAGATCAAGGAGGACATACGCGACGAGTGCGAGAAGCTGGGCGAGGTCACAAACGTGGTGCTGTACGACCTCGAGCCCGAGGGCGTCGTCAGCATTAAATTCCGGAAGCCCGAGGCAGCAGATGCCTGTGTGCAGCTGATGGACGGCCGAAGCTTTGGCGGCCAGAGGGTCGAGGCATATATACCCACAGGAAAGCTGAAGTTCAAGAAGTCCAAGGACAATGATGATGAGGCTGGTGATGAGGAGGACTGAGAGAGGGGGAAGAGAAGAGACGGAGGTGGAGGAGGGGGGCGGCGGAGAAAGAGGTGAGTAATGTGAGGCTTTTGCGTACGCGATTTGTTACAAGAATCACTCAGGTTATAGGCCCAGGGAGTTAAACGGCAGCGTGGCGTTTGGCATGGCATATCATCTCAGTGCCTACCTAGACTGACCACCATCGACATCAAAAGATGATAAAAGTATGGCAGTCCTTTTTTTTTTTTGTTTTTTTTTGTGTCTTTTGTGTGTGTGTGTCTTTTTATGAAGACGTTTCTGAAAATTATTCGGCACTACTTTATTCAAAATGGTATCAATCTGTGACTACTACATCCCAAAAGACTCCGCTGCTTAATATAACACCAGATTCCAAACGCCGCCACCACCTTTGCAGCCTTTTATGAGAAAGCATGGTGCGGATGCCCGAATTATTCGTTTTGTTTGTCCCCCCCCCCCCCAAGGTTGAACACCCCCTGTAGCGTTAGGGAACGAAACAGAGGAGGATGCGAGAACTCACAGACAGCCCACGTATGGTGAACCTTTGTGTTTGTGTTTTTCAACAGAACACCAATTGCGATCATTATCGGCAAATAGCGAAGTGGGGTTGAAGATTGTGTGTAGGTGTGTAGGTGTGTGTGTGTGTGTGTGTGTGTGATCATATCCTCAAGAAAAAGAAAAGAACGGGAAAAGAGAGAAAGAAAAAAAAAGGGACAACTGAAGAATAAAAGCGAGCGTAGGCGTGTGCTGTGTGTGGAAAAATTGGGCTGCACGCTCTGCGTCAGTCTGGACCACGACGGCGGACAGGATTGATGGGGCTCGGTTAGGTATGTATGAAGCCAGTCTGGTTTTGGTTCTTTCTTCTCCCCTTTCCTCTCTTCTCTCCTTCTTAAGAAGGCTGCTGCATCACCAGGAGAGACTCGATGTCAACGCGCTCCTCGACCGTGTACCAAATGGCGGCCTCGATGATCTTGCAGACCACGCGGAGGTCGCTCTCATCTGTCTTGGCTTGTCAGTCAAGGCTTTTCCCACACCACATTCAAAAGAGAGGCCCCGGGGGGGGGGGACAACAGAAGGGACGAGAGAGATGGATTGGGGGGGTTAGCTCACCCCTCGGCGAGTACACGAGCACAAACGTCTCGGGCAGCGGGCTCTTGGGCCCCCACCACCTCCTATGGGCGCCAAAGGCCAGCGGGTGCCTCTCGGCCCAGCCCTTGGCCAGGACCTCGGCGATGTCGTCCGGGTGCAGGTTCATGTGCATGCTCCGGTCGGAGCTGTGGATGTGGCAGACCTCGCCGTTGCCGCAGACGTGCTCGCTGACAGGGTGTCGGGCGAAGAGGGCAAAGCCGTGCTTCTCGAGGCAGCTGGTGGCGGTGCCGAAGCGGGAAGGGTGCAGGTAGGCGAGGCGGGTCAGCGCGGCGCGGAGGGAGGCGATGGTGGTAGGGGAGCCGTGCTGGTTGAGCTGGCGCTGCGGGGCGAGGCCGGCGACGGTGGGGCGGGGGCCTGGGCGGTAGGGGAGGTTCTGCGGCGTGAGGATGCCGGCGGCAGGGCGAGAGATGGCGGTGGTGGTGGCGGCCACTCGACGCGGTGGTGGGGAGAAGGGGTCGCGCAGGATAAAGAGGCGAAACCAGGCCAGGCGGGCGTAGCCGGCGAGTGTGGGCGGTGTGCCACCGGGCCCGAGGCGGAGAAAGTTCTGGTAGTCGTTCCGGATGAGCAGGAGGAGAGGCACAGCGAGGATGCAGGACTCGAGCAGGAGGCGCGGGACAAAGTGCATCCCCATGAGGAGGAAGAGGGACCCGGCCAGGAGGGCTTTGGCGTCTAGGGTCATGCTAAAGGGGTCCTGCCGGATGACCATGTTCAGGGCTCTGAGGTGGTCAGCCCCTTGGGTGTTATCGTTGTTGTTGTTGTTGTTGTTGTTGTTGTTGTTGTTGTTGTTGTTGTTGTTGCTGCTGCTGCTGCTGCTACTGCTGCTGCCGCCGCCCATGAGGAGGAGGCTAGTCCTCTCGTCCATCTCGAGGAGGGGTGTCGGCGGCATTGGGAAGGGGGCCTCTCTGACGACCTCGCTGGTCGAGAGGGGCTCCGTCTGGGAGGCAGAGAACAGGGCCATGGCTGGTTTGATCTTCTTAGAGGGTTTTCTTCAGAAGGAGAGAAAGGAGGTGGATAGGCTGTCGACGTTTCTCTCCTCTCCAGGCCTGCCCTCTCTATCCCTCGGTACGTTTGGTGTGCGTTGACAGATTCCTTCCTAGTCTATCAAGAAATAATCCGACCCCGGACAGTCTGATAACTGATGTTGGATCGTGCTGAGACTTTCTTGTTGGAGATAGACAATGGACTTCAGACCTCTTCTCATCAGATAGTCAGTCTCCGACGAGAATGGAGGTGAGGAAGGATGTCGGTTATATAATGTGGCGCCCGTGAGCAGTTCCACGTCAGAATTATGTAGTAAGGGAAGATGTGGAGACAAGGTAGGTCACCGGTACGTCAAGTCAAGGGAGGGGAGAGGAGTAGGAGGAGGAGGAGGAGGAGGAGGAGCAAAAGCAAGAGGGGGGGGTGACACCCACGCCTCACACTTTCCAAGGGTTTGAGGATTGGAAATTTTGTAGTAAGAGAGGCCTATACCAAAAATCCAGAGGAGGCTGTGATCATTTGAAGAAGCCTGACAAACTGGTTGACCCAGTGCAAGCGATGGTGGCAAGGAGGGGTAAAAAGATGGATAGTAGACAGAACAAGCTCTCTTGTTTTTCTTCTTCTTCTTCTTCTTCTTTCAGACGCAGCGGTGTCCAGTGTTTTGAAGGATTTTGGCGGTGCGTTGACCTAACGAGCGGGACGTGACAAGAGGCGGGAAGTGCAGCGCGCGGTCCCTGTCCTCGTGATGTTGTCAGGAGGAAGGGTGCAAGAGACGGTGAAGGACGAAATGCGGCTGGCCAGGTCCGTTCCTTCCTCCAATCGGGAGCATCAATTCACCATGTCTTATTGATGGCTTGACTAGATAGATAGATGAATGGCTGGGAGTGTATTTCTTTTCTGGGGGGAGGGAAGGCGGGGGGGGGGGTTTTAGACTTCAAACCTTCGAAGCCTCTTTCCTGTCCCTATTGGGGGGGCCCCAGGGACGACGTCGGAGAGCCTCGTACCATTATCGACATAAAATGTGTGTGACGGCAGTAAGCCACTGGCCATATACGAGGTTTATTGGCCACGCCATGTGTGTGTGTGTGTGTGTGAGTGGCCCGAGACAGGAACCGACTTCCTGATTATTCTGTCGTGGCCCCCTCCCGAGTGCCGTTTCCCGCATGATGCAGGCTGTAGAACTGTATGTAGTACAGAACACCATGGAAGGGGCCATGAGCGGCATCGGAAGAGGGTAAACCTTCCCATACTTTTTAGTTTGTTGTTCACCACCCAACAACCGACATCCCGAGTTTGGGGCAGTTGGGGGAATGACGTCGCTTTTTGGGGGAACGCCAAGCAGCAGTCAGCCGCCTGCGACGCTGCGGCGGCTGAACGAGCCTCTTTTTTTTTTCTTCTTCTCTTTCTTTTCTTTCCTGCTCGTGTGGCGGCGCCTCACGTGCTCCTGTGCTATGAATATTATTCCTCGTGTCTGCTGTGCAATAGGAAGCAGATAGATTCCGCCACTTAGGCCAAAACATTAGTATAATCTACAACTTATGAATTCGGTACTACTCGTGTTCGGAGGTTCCACCCAGTGTCTACTCGTGGGATTCTGCATCTGCAAGCGCAGCGGGAGCGGTCTCCGGGGAGGGGGGGGGGGGAAGCTTAGAACTCAATAATGCTTTACTGGGGTACAGACAGAGTGAGAACCGGACCAAGATCTCGGATCGGAGGCCTTCCTCCAATCAATATTATGCCCGGGCAATTAATACTTTTTTCCCCTTCTCTTTTCCCCCTGAGGTATTCCTCATATTCTCATCTGTAGAAGAGTGCTCCTTTATCTGCCTATAGTATATTCGGTCAGGATCTGGAACCCCCCTAAAACGGGCATCAATTACCGGCTGTATTCCGCATAGTTTGGCACAGCGGGAGGGGCGGCCGTGGGGCGGTTAAAATAAGCTTCATGGGCTGGAACTTCATGGTGACTTACCTGACTACCACAGTATGTAGGACCATGGGACCCAAAAAAAGAAGAAAACCCCCCCCAAAAAAACAAAATTTTTAAGTAAGAAGCTGCCCGCGGCAACTCTCTGAGCACGGGACGTGCTTAAGGTTGGCCTGCTTGCCGGGCGGCAAGGCCGAGAGTTGTTGTTTGCCATGGGAGAGTGAAACACACAAATCTTTTGGGGGGGGGGGGCTTCAGTCACCAGACTGCGGGGGGGCCAGCGAGTGTGTGACGATCAGGGAGGACGAGATTAGCAGCGCATAGGGCAGGAATTGGTCCAGGTCGGACATGGGAGGACTTTGGCTTGAATATGTCAATCCTCTTGAGTGAAAAGACGAATATATACTCGTGCTGCTGCTGCTGCTGCGAGGCTAAAGCGTGATAAGAATGGCAAAACACCTTGGGGAGGCACATGTCCTCGAAATAGCTAGCTGGTCACCAGGAGGTATTTCAGTAAATAATCTCCACAGCCTCGCGTCCCATGCAAGTCTCAGCCTTGCATTGAAACGCAAATGCACTTGCACCCTGCACGTACACATATTGCAAGTTTAGAATGCTACTACGACCTCGCACAGGTTTCGTCTTGAGTTTTCATTATCTAAATTTGTAGCAAAGATCTCGAGAGTGGTTCGTCTCGACAACTTGCCCAAGTTATGACCTTCCGCCGGCCACTAAGGATGGTTTTGTTGATCACATCACGTCAGACCCCAAAAATTCGCGATCAGCATGACGATGAGATGAACATCAGGCGTGGCACAACAGGACACCCCCCCCCCCCACACCAATCCAGAATATGATGGCACTTTGAACCTACCCTCATCATGGCTGCAAGGATGCAGCAACTCGAGCAGCAGTAGATCACCTATCATCGCCCTTCGTAGTAGTGGGCCGGGTGTTGTGCTGTAAGTTGGGGCATGTGAAAGCTGTCCAAAGGGGGCCATGATCCGGCCAGGACCTCTCTCTCTCTCTCTCTCTCTCTCTCCCCCCCCCCCCCTATGATGGCGAAATCCCTTGATATTAGCCCAAGTCTCTTGAGTGCTGCAGTCGCAAGGTCCCGACTCCCGACTCCCGAGAGGCAGCTGCCAAGTAAATGGTGTGCTGATGTGTTGTTGTCTGAGCCTGAGATAGGGGAAATCGGTGGTCCTTGCTCGAGTACGCTGCCTGGTCGATCAGGAGGGGCCCAATTTTTATAAAACAAGAGCCGCTTGGGAGGTCCCATCCCCATCCCCTTCCCCGTGCACGCATACACGTAATTCGAACAATTTACAATGACAATTACCGAACACAAAAGTAGTTCCACAAACCTCCCATATCTCATTGCCCTTTCCGGATTGTCCAATTGCCCTATCACTACTGTGTAAGTACGTTCATTGTAGCGAACACGCAGCAGCACGGAGCATCCATCTCGAGGCGACTTGCCTGAATGCAACACTCGCATCAGGGATGGTTGGATGGATCGATCAAATTATCATCATGATGACTGCAGGCTGCCCACATGGGCGCTGGCCCAGCAGGCAAACACGCATATCCATACATAGTACATACATGGTGGTACGGCACGGTAACAGAAGGGGAAGTTGGATAACCACAAAAAAAAAAACCCCCCTCCCCGGAAAAAAAAAAACCAAGGCAGCCAGACAAGGCCAGCCAACCCAGGGCCGTTGCAGGCTTCTGTTTTGGGGGGGAGGGGGGGGTGGCTTCGTTAGCGAACAATAGGGATACAGGGTGTGTGTGTGGGTAGGCCAGAAATGTGATAGGGTAGGATGGGCTGCTGTTGTAACAGTTGCCAGGGCCATCTGCGCTAAGGGTTCAGTACCTAAGCTGTATCTATCCATCCATCCACGCGGGTCTGGGCTGGGCTGCAGCTTGCCTTTGTTCGTTGCTGAGCAACTTCTCGAACCTTGAAACCTCCCTCCCTCCTCCGTCGCCCCCCCACACGAGCGTTTATCTCTCTCTCTCTGATGACGACAAAGATACTGTGGCGCATAGGGAGGTGGTGCAGCAGGGGTAAAAAATTTGAAAATTTAACCCACACCCACCCATCACATCAACACCCCAGGAATCCAGCAATCCCTATCACGATCGCAGTGGTCATTCATACTCATCCTATACCACTGTGTAATGTACAAAGACCCTGTGGCGGCTGCTGGCTGACCTATGCCGTTCCAATCTCTGCATCCAAGCCCATCATCGCATCGTATCACAGCCGCATGGCAGTCGAGAGACCCCACAATACACCAAATTCCCAAGGCCAAAAAAAAAAAATCAAAAAAAAAAAACCAACAATTCATTCAATCTCACAGTTGTCTGGTCAATCTCATCTCCTCTCTCTGGGTCTCGGCCTGCCATTTTCCAAGATTCCCTGTACGTATGCGCGGGCCCGCACGCATGTCTGCATTCATCCACCTTGTACCTTGTTTTTGGTCCTGGCCTATCGTGTCCCCCCTCCCCCCCCTTCCCCTAGGCCTTGCAAGTCTGGCTGGTCCTTGGCACGTTGGCTCTGCCTGCATGTCCACACCCATCCACCTATTGCCCCCCCCCCCTCTCCCTCCCAATCCCCAGCCTACCCACATCACGTTACGCAGTATGTGGGTACTAAGTTCCTCGTACTCTTTACAGTACACACACACGAGCCCACCCCCCCCCCACGAGTCTCCTTTGATCTCCCGAGGTCCTTCAACAAAATACATTTCCTCTGGTTAATTTTGAACATTGCATAGAAACAAGCATACTATCTGTCTGAGAGGAGAGGACATTCCACAGAACCCCTTCTCCTCACCGAAGTTCCGTCCTTGAGGTATGAACTACCCTGGCTAGGCCCGGTACTTTCTACATCCTGGGTACTTCAGCAGCCGCGAACCTGCCTGTAGATCCGCCGTCTCGATCGCCCGCAACCGCTAAAATCTCCATCCACCACCAACCTTTAGCCCAGTCCCATATTTCGCCAACCTCCCACTTTCGGTAGCGCCCCCCCCCTAGGTCCTCAATAACAAACCTTGGGCTTTCATACCTTGCTTGTCCCCCCCTTCTCCTCAGGCGGCCTTCACAAATACATACCTTCGAATCTTGGCCGAAGCGACGACCTTTATCTCGCTCCCACCCCTTCACGACTGACTCTGGCAAACTTAGCCTCATTACACTATTACTCGAGACGAACTCTAACAGCGATTTGCATTGTTCCTCGCCTCTTGCTTTTAGTTTGCATTCCAGTGTTGTTCCCCCCCCCCCGCGCGTGGATAGGCCACGACCGAAACCAGCGCCACGACAGATCGTGCGCAGGCAAACCCTCCTATGCTGGGCCCGGTCCGCTTCTTAGCCTTAGAAGAGCATCCAACCTTCGCCCTCCTCCCCACTGCCGTTGCCGCAGACGTCCCTCCTCTCGACTCGACGTCATGGGCCTCCCAAATCCCCTTCGACAGCGAGGGCCACAGCTACCCATCTACGAGAAGATCCCCAGGGACCAGTTATCATCACAGGAGGACGACGACTACGACCTCACAGATGACGACCGAGACGACTCTTCCTCGTCCGCCTCCTCGCCAAGCCGGGGCTCGAGACGGACCAACTCGCTGTCCTCCAAGTCCGCCAAGCTCAAGAGGAAGCTCAATGTCAACGCTACCCTGGCCCCCCCAGCGGCCACGCCCAACCTCCTGAGCCCGATGCTCACGCCCAGGAAACAGACCTTCACCCTCTCCCGCCGGGCCACAGGCGCCGGCCTCTACAGGCTTCCCAACAAGATCACGAGGTTCCTCTGCATCGGCCTCCTGGTCGGCATAATATTATTCATATCCGCCTTGGTCCATGCCGGCGTCGCAGAGAACCACAGGATACTCAAGGGCGAGCTGCCCTCGAGGCCCAGCGGCCCCAACTCCTGGGAGTCCTTCAACTTCCTCACCCGCTACTACGGCGGCATAAGGACCCTCACCCCCTTTGAGGACAACATCCCACAGTACCCGAGAAGTGAGGACGAGCTGCCTTTCAGCGGGGAGGAGCCCGTCCCGGCCTTCTACAGCGGCTCGCAGGAGCCCACCGAGGCTGCCTTGCCCCCGAGCAAGTCCTTCCCCAACGACTACCGAAATACAGTCTTCGGGGCCCAGAAGGTCAACAACGAGTGCTTCCTGGATGCCGAGCAGAAGGTGAGGGTGCCCTACATCCGGTACTATGACGGACGCCCGGCCGGTTTTCCCCAGAATGTGCTGGGCTCCTACGAGCTCCTGTCCCTGCCCGAGGACATCTGCTTCGAGCGTCATGGCAGGCTAGGCCCCTACGGCTTCGGGTACTCGGTCCGTTCTGGTGGTTTGGGCATCGGCGAGCATGGCGATAGTGATGGTTCCGAGCTCGTCTGGGACGGAACGCACCAGGTCGACTGGCGCAACACCGACTGGTCAGAAGTGCAGCGCAGCTGTTACCAGGCCAACGCCGATCTGTACAAGCCACTCACGCGCAGACACCACCCCCCACGCGGCTTCTACATCAACGAGAAGCTCGAGAACATGACCCTCTTCCGGAGGGACGACGGCATGCCCGCGATCGGAGAGGCCCTGTCACCAGGCGCAACCTACGACACAGCAGCAGCGCCATCGAAGCAGGGCCAGGGCGGGGGCGAGGGCGGGGGCGAGCAGGCTGCCGACAGCTCTGCAGCTGCGCCGAAGCCTGCCGGGACAGACCCCGAGGATGCTGTGGCCAAGCCAGCAGGCGAGCTGTCTCGGACCGCCATCGTGATTCGCTGCTGGGACGAGTACGACTGGCGGGAGGAGGATGTTGTGTACCTGCGCTCCATCATCACCGAGCTCTCCCTCGCGTCGGGCGGTCGATACGACGTCCACCTCCTCGTCCAGGTGAAGAACGACGCAATGTACCCCATCTGGGCCGACGACGAGGTATACGAAAAGAGGATCAAGGACACCGTGCCGAAGGAGCTGCAAAGTATTGTCACCCTCTGGACAGAGACACAGATGCTCTCGCTGTACCAAGGCATTCACGACTTGTGGACGCGAGGCAAGGACCTGCCTGTTCATGGCGTGTACCGCGGACTCCAGATGGCCATGCAGTACTTTGCGTACAACCACCCCGAGTACGACTATTTCTGGCAGTGGGAGATGGACATCCGGTACACCGGTCACTACCTCGACCTGTTCACCAAGATGGAGAACTGGGCCAAGGAGCAGCCGCGGAAGGGCCTCTGGGAGCGAAATGCGCGCTTCTACATCCCGGTCGAACACGGCACCTGGGAGGACTTCAGCCAGATGGCGCGCGTGCAGGCCGAGATGGGTACCACCAGCGCCGATAACATCTGGGGCGCGATCGACAAGAAGAAGAAGCCCAAGAAGCCGCAAGAGCTGACCCGCGGCGAGAAGATGATCTGGGGCCCAGTGCGTCCGTCAGACCCGAACGACTGGTTCGAGCCCGAGAACGACCCCGTCCCGCCTACGACCTACGAGCACGACAAGTACCAGTGGGGCGTTGGCGAGGAGGCGGACCTGATCACGCTGAACCCCATGTTCGACCCAGAAGGAACCACTTGGCTCCTGGCTGACGACATCACCGGCTATAACGAGACCGACAAGGCGGGGAAGCCACCACGCCGGGCGCAGATCATCACCGCCAGCCGCATGTCCCGCAGGTTGCTCATGACCATGCATCGTGAGACCGCCTTCAAGAAGCACCACGCCTTCCCGGAGATGTGGCCTGCGACGGTCGCCCTCCAGCACGGGTACAAGGCTGTCTTCGTGCCCCACCCCCTCTATGTCGACCGCGAGTGGCCAACCCAGTTCATGGCGGCCGTGTACAACGGCGGCAAGAATGGTGCGTCAGGTGGATCGCGGACGAGCGTGTTCGGGCAGCGCGAGCACAACCTGCAAGGGCTGACCTGGTTCTACAACTCTGGCTTCGCCCCGAATCTGTACCGGCGCTGGCTTGGCCTGAAGGTCAACAATGACGGCGGCGAGGAGTTCGAGCTGACTCGTGATATGACCAAGGACGAGACGTCGGTCGGCGAGATGAGAGGTGGTGAGGGCCGTATGTGTCTCCCACCGATGCTGATCCACCCGGTCAAGGGCGTGGATCTGCCGGTTGAGCAGTACGATGAGGTCGAGGTCCCCGAGTCTGACCCGAGCGCGTGAGCGGGGGTTCTTGAGACGTGAGGAAATCAGCCAGACAGCTGGGAACCGGGCTGGCCCTCTAGGGGGTTAATATGGTGTTATGGACTTTATCGTGGAGGAAGAGGCTGTGCCTCGAGCAAGGCTTATGCGAGATGGACAAACCGCTTGAATCGGCCGCCGCCAATTGTGGGGGGGGGGGGGGGGTGCAAACGCCACACACATCGGGCAAAGGGAAGGGAGGGGAGAAACCAAGGGAGTTAACGGCGCGCTTCGCGCCA
>JACWRQ010000051.1:30819-45857 GCA_014849955.1 Cryphonectria carpinicola | reverse complement strand
AAAATGGTGGGGGTGTTGTGGTTGTATGGGCGAGAGGAAAAAGGAGAAAAAAAAAAAAAAAAGAAGGAAGAAAAAAAAAAAAAGAAAAAAAAAAAAAAAAAAAAAAAAAAAAAAAAAAAAAAAAAAAGTCAATGAAACCTCTGTACCCATCTATGACTTGTGAGAGATGTTGGAAGAGAGAAATACTCACGAAAGCATCGCTGGAGACAGCAACGTCAGTCAGCTTCTTGAGCCACCCCTCACGCTCCTCCTCGGTAAAAGGCTTGGGAACCTCGTCGAAGGTCGCCTCGAAAGCCTCCCGCTCAGGGCCGCCCTTGGGCAGCTCGCCGCTGACCAGCAGATCGATGGCATTGCTCTTGTCGGCACGCTTGGTGCCCTTCTTCCACTTGAGTCCAAGGACGCGGGGGTTGAAGCGAAGCCAGAAGTTGTCGGCCTTGTCGCCTGCCAGACGAGTGCAGTGGATGCGAGACTGCTGGCCAGCACCCAGGCCGATGACCTGGCCCCGGTACGCGTAGCAGACCGAGTTGCTCTGGGTGTACTTCAGCGCAATCGTGGCGATGGTCAGATCGCGCAGCGCGCTCTCGGGCACGTTGGCATTATCCTTGGGCGTGATGACTGTGCCGAAGGAAGCGGGGGAGAGGGCAACATCATTGCGCTGCTGGGCCAAGGTCACACCGTACACAGTCCGCGCCTCCCTCTTGTTGGGCTCGTACTCGGGGTCCATCTGCAGGACGAGATACTTGCCTCCCTTCTTCTTCTTGAGGATCTCCAGCGCCGCATCCTCGTACCCTGGTGCGATGACGCCGTCCGAGACCTCCTTGGAGATGATGCTGGCAGTTGCGACATCGACGACGTCGCTCAGCGCAATGAAGTCGCCGAAACTGCTCATGCGGTCCGCGCCACGAGCACGGGCATACGCCTGGGCCAGGCCGGACTCATCGATGCCTGCGATATCCTCGACAAAGAAGGCCTTCTTCTCCTCCGCACTCAGGGGCAGGCCGATCGCGGCACCGGCGGGCGAGACGTGCTTGAAGCTGGCAGCTGCGGGCCTGTCCAGTGCCTGCTTCAGCTCCTTGACCAGAGGCCAGCTGTTGAGGGCGTCGAGCAGGTTGATGTAGCCAGGCAAGCCGCAGAGAACCTTGAAGGGCAGCTGGCCCTCCTTGACGTACGCCTCGGCGGGCTTCTGGTGTGGGTTGGCACCGTACCGCAGGGCCATGTACTGGTGGCCGTCGGCAGCGTACTTCTTACGGAAGAAGTCGGAGATGGCGGCGTCGTAGTCGGCGGTGTGCTCGAAGGCCTTCAGGGCATACAGCTGGCGGCTGGACTCCTTGACCTCGCCGTTCTCGAGCTCCTTGAGAAACTCGGCATAGTCGGCCGGGTCGCTGAGGATTGTGACCCGGGAGTGGTTCTTGGCAGCAGCGCGGATCAGGGTCACGCCGCCGATATCGATCTCCTCCACGGCCTCGGGCACGGTCACGTTGATCTTGGCAACGGTGTCCTTGAAGGGGTAAAGGTTGCAGATCACGTAGTCCACCTTGTCGATACTCTGCTCCGCCAGGTCCTTCTCGTCCGACGCGAGGTTGCGCGCGAGGATGCCTGCGTGCACGGCGGGGTGGAGGGTCTTGACGCGGCCAGCCAGCATCTCGGGGGCCTTGGTGATGGCGGAAATGTCTCTGCACAGAAGAACTCTTGTAAGCCAATTGCCACGGCCAGGTCAGGTAGGCGAAGGGGAGGGCACGCATACTCAACTGGGAAGCCAGACTCCCTGATCATCTTGGCAGTTCCTCCAGAGGCGAGGATACGAACATTCTGCTGGACGAGACCCTTGGCCAGGTCGAGCAGGCCAGTCTTGTCGTAGACAGAGACGATGGCAATGCGCTGCCCCACGCTCGCCTGGTTGGACATCTTGGGATGTTGCTTGTTGCTTGTTGCTTGTTGCTTGGCGAGCTTCTGATTAAGACTTGGGATCCAATTGGGCAGGGGGATTTCTTCAAGAGCGGAAGACAAGAAAGCTGCAAGTCGGATCTGGGGAGAGATGAGTCTGAAAGATGAATTGAAAAAGGTGAACGACAACCTTGGGCGCGGCCCCTCTACTAAAAGCTCACACCCAGCCCTTGGCAAGAAAAATCGCGGGGTTCTCAAGTCAAAATTTTGGGGAGATGGGGGGGGGGGCTCATGTCCCACTGTCCCGCCGGAATCGGTGCCGCCAGGCCTGTGACGTTGTGCTGGAATCCAAGCGCGACCCTTCCATTGGGCAAAACCCCAGCATGAGATCCAGAACGGGAAAGCCAATGGCCTAGTGCTGTGCTGAGTGGCACTGCTCAGGGCCTCGAGCTCCTGGAGACCCCTGCTTCCCAAGTCCTACAGAATACTTACGCGACGCAGAACAGCCTTCTTTACGCGTCTTCCTTCACATTTTCTAAGGCTTGCACCTCCTCTCCGCCAGAATACAGCCCAGAGGCTCCTTGTTTCGTCGTCTGTTCAAGACACCCAATGTCTCCCCATGCCTATGTACGGTGATCACGGCCTCAAATTGGTATGTTTACGTGCAGCACCATCCCGTATCCCACCCACGCGTTGCTCTCTTGCGCCAGCCCTCACACACTCTCTCTGTCTCTCTCTTCCTCTGTGTGTGTGTCTGTCTGACAGTGGATAGGTCGTCCAAGCCAAAAGAGCCCAGAACTTAGCACACCTGCCGCCCTACGAGACCGAGCTCGTCCGCGAGGCGGCGCGTGAAGTGCGCGACCTGGATCGCGATGTCGCCAATATCCTGGAGCCGTTCCAGGGCTCCTTCGACCCGAATACGAACCAGGGCGCGGCCGGCACGCTCCTGACGAATCACTTGTCCATGCGGCGGAACAAGCGCTGCCTGCTCGCCTACCACAAGACGAGGACGGATAAGCTTGAGGAGCTGGTGTGGCGCGGTGCGGACGTGGTCGACCTCTCTGGGCAGCAGGTCAGGGACGGGGCGCGGGGTGTGGATGCCCCTGGGGCCGCCGGGCGTCCTACCGATGGCGGCACTAGCAGCCTCAGTCCGCAGGAGGAGGACTACGTCAGGCAGTACGGTGATCTGCTGGCTGCGTACAAGGGACAATGGACCGATATCGATCTGACGGGGACGTTGGAACCCCCGAGAGATTTGTTCATCGACGTCCGCGTGTTGAAGGATGCGGGTGAGATCCAGACAGAATATGGGTATGTGGTTTTACTATTCAGCCGCCTTTATCCTGAGCTGCGACTGACAATTATACAGTGCAATCACCTTGACGAAGAACAGCCAATTCTACGTCAGACAGGGAGATGTCGAACGACTGATCGCCCAAGGGTATCTGCAAAAACTGAGCTAGATGATCTTTTTGCTCTTCTTTTCCACGGCTCACTCTATCAAGCTTGCGAGAGTGT
The DNA here is from genome assembly GCA_014849955.1 of Cryphonectria carpinicola. Taxonomy (NCBI): domain Eukaryota; kingdom Fungi; phylum Ascomycota; class Sordariomycetes; order Diaporthales; family Cryphonectriaceae; genus Cryphonectria; species Cryphonectria carpinicola. Next base: position 42,455 of record JACWRQ010000051.1, on the reverse strand, counting down.
CCCCTCTTGCCCGGCCTGGAGGAAAAAAGCAGCACGACACGCTCCACAAGCCCTGGCTCCCTGGCCCCATACGTGCACATGAGCCATTGTGTGACTGTGATGGCGCGTGCAGACGATCGACCACACGCCTTGTCCCTTTCTCACACACACACACACAGACACACAGACACACAGACACACACAGACACACAGACACACACAGACACACAGACACACAGACACACACACAAGACATGTGGAGCAGCCAATCGATCACTTCCTGACTCGACCCTGGCTCTATCACCCACGATGGCGAACGAATGGCGCAAGAGAGTGAGTGAGCTACCGAGTTGTTAACAACATGGCAAAGTTCAAGAGCCGAGACCCACGGAATTGCAGGCTCGCGTTAGGCTTGGCGACACGACACCATTGGCATTCCGTGGGGTGACACTGATGCATATTTTGGAGAAGTCATTATGCTGGGAGCAGGGTCAATATCGGGATGCGGAAGTTTGGCACATGCAGTGTCAGGGAACCATATAATACCATGTACTATGTACTTGTGTATGCGACTGACTACCTGCGTCGCAACGGAGGCGGTTGCCCACACCCCAAAGATGCGTGGGGAAATGCGACTTTCCCCTCTACGCCGACGGCACATACCGTGTGGACCGATGCTGCTCCTCGACGATCTGCTGCGGATGCAGTTCATATGACGAAGCTGTGTTTCCGCGAAGATCAATAGTGCGGGCAGTGCATGGGATGCTGCTTGCCATTACCTAATGGCTACAACCTTAACATTAGCTCCCGCATTCGAGCGAAAATGTTCGGGAGGGGAGGGGGGTTCTACTGTATAAACTCGCTGGTACGATATACAAGAGATAGTACAATATGCATGGCAATGAGAGAATTTTTTAGTTTTTTTCGGGGGGGGGGGGGGGAAAACAGTCCTCACGAGTCTGGCCCGGCTACACTTGCTATACTGGGGAGACTGGGGAGACTCTGAGGCCTCAAGTGGTTCGATATAGCGAATGAGAAAGTCGCCCTCGAAGTTTTTTTTTTTTTTTCCCTGCTCTCTTTCTTCAAGCAGACCTGACGTTCTAGACAAACGTCTCTCTTGGCGGAACTCGTTGGGGCTGCGCTACTACCATAGTTACCCGTTCTATTCTTCTCCACATCTGGCACCTGCAGCGGCTCTCCCCCGTCCCCTACTAAGAGCCCACAAGGGAAACTCTCATTCGTCAATTCCAACCACCGCATTGCCTTTCCCGTCCTAGGAGTGAGTGTGTGCAGATCGAGGCTCTGCTGCCTTGTACCATCTGTCGCCTCCCTCACCTGGTGGTCTATGTATATTTCTTGGTTAAGTAAAAACCATCTTCAAATTTTCCCCCTCTTCATTAGCGACACAACCCCCCTTTCCACCCCCCCCACACACACATACATACATACATACATACATACATACATACATACATACACACACCCTATTCGTGAGCCATGTTTCGTCCCTTGCACCACCTGCAGCCGGTGGACACTGCTACAGCCGTACGACCAGATCAGCAAGAGTGAGTTGTTTTGATGCGCCATAAACAGGCTTGGCAGGGCCGAGTCGCGCGCTTTGCCAGGAAAAGGGAGGGGGAAAGAAGGAAGAAAAGAAAAGAAGAAGGGAAAAAAAAAAAAGAAAAAAAAAAAAAAGCTGGTGGGTCCACCACATCCAACTAGCCATTGCGTTTTCCACTGCGGGAAGCTGTTGTCGCCCCTAAATCCTTGCCATTCCGCTTCTGCTCTTGGGAAATTCTCTTGCATGGACCAGGATCGCTTGTACTGGGTGGACTCGCAAGCACATGCCAGCTGCAGCAGGTTGACCTGACCTTCAAGCGAAGGCTAAAACTCCCAATCTCTGGGGCCTTCAAGAAACAACATTTCCCCCCCTCCGTCCCCTTCGTCTGGCTGTCTCGAGAGGTCCAAGGGAAGTCACTACTTGTTCCCTTTTTTTCTTCTTCTTCTTCTTTGCTTTCTTCTCTATTCTTCTGGCAGGTTACGGCTGCAAGTAGTCTTTTAGACTCTCATCTCGTGTGACCGACCCTCTTTTTCCTTCCAACTCCTCCTGGTGTTCGCTCACCTGTACCGATCACACCTCACAGCGTTCACCACCAGCGTTATATTTTGGTGCCAACCTTGTGTGTGCGTGTGCGTGTGTGCGCTTGCATCTCAACGTAACGTCTTGCTATCTCAACAAAAATACAGACAGCTGTCGCATGCCTCCTGAGAGACACACCTGGCCTGCATAAGCGCATCCACCCAACCCCATAGCTTCTTGATGAGGTATATCATCCTCAGGCTGGCACGAGCCCAGTAGTTGCTGGGCGCTCTGGCTTCTTGGCTGCGATCGAGCTTCGCAATATAAACACCATATAACGAATGCGATCATGGCTTCGCCGAGCCTAGGATTCTCGTGGATCCGTCGCCAGTCTTCCAGCGCCAGGGAGAACGACAGTTCATCGCCCATGCCTGGTGCTTCGAGCCCAACCCGAGCCACTGCTGCTCCTCAGAGCATCAGCGACCCGCGGATGCTGTCTACCTCCACACCCACTGCTCACAGGGAACCTATACGCTCTTTTGTGTCCGGCAGCGTTCGGGATACTCCAGGTACGTGTTACATGAAATTGGGTGTGTGGTGTACCTTGATGGCTCCCCTCCCTCACAGCAAGTCTGTGTGTCCGGGTCTGCGCGCATGTGAACACCAATGTTCCAGTAGCGCTCATGCCATGCATAAGATTAATAAATAAGCCTCTCAAGATTGATAAGTCAGCGTCCTAAATCAGATCTGCTAAGCTGACTGAGATTTCTACCTGACAGCACCTATTGACAGCGCTCAGTATGCTGCAAGCGTTCGTGAAGACACGGCCGAGCTTGCTTCCTACTTCCTCTCGGACAAGAAAAACCCTCGGGGTTCTGACTTCTTGAATCGCCCGAGAAGGGGTTCCTCGCTACGTGGAACCCAGTCGGATGATGAGGAGGACGACACCGACCATGCTGGCGGGTCGTCGGACACCATACTCGAGGTGTCCGAGCCCCCCTCCCCTGAGGAGGAGGAGGAGGAGGAGGAGGATGATGATGCCGAGCAGCAGGATGATGGACCTTCGATGCTTGCGAATATGCTTCGGAGGTCGCCGCCTGAAAGCTACCAAGACCACCCCGCACCACAGCTCGGGACAGATCAGTCCTCCAGGCCGGCCAGGTCTTCGGCTCCCTTCGACGGGCGTTCTGGGACAAGTAGGACAAGCCAGCCCGAGACTGGCGCTCTGTGGGCTGCTGATCCAGACATTGCGCCTGAGCAGGCCGTTGAGACGACGCCGTTGCTGAGGCAGAAATCACAAGCCAGATCACACCACCGAAATGGCCACGGTCGCGCAGATGCCGGCGATGTGGATGTTGAGGGCCAGAAGCCACCAAGACCCAGGAGCTGGCTGGCCCAGAGAGCAAGTCACGTTCAGCACTTGGCCAGGGGGGCGAGGAATCCCAAGGTGTGGGATGGCAAGGCGCTGGTGCACGCGCTCCTGCTCGACCCGGCCAAGGCCCTCCCAGCTGTCTTCGTGGGCCTCATTCTGAATATCCTGGACGCCTTGTCATACGGCATGATCCTCTTCCCCCTTGGGAATCCCATCTTCGCAAATCTCGGGCCGGCCGGCATCTCCATGTTCTACGTGAGCACCATCGTATCCCAGGTGGTCTTCTCCACGGGCAGCATATTCAAAGGAGGCGTGGGCTCTGAGCTCATCGAGGTCGTTCCGTTTTTCCACAGCATGGCCGCGACAGTCACATCCCTGGTGGGCGAGGAAAATCCAGACGCGGTGATTGCCACGACCATCTTCTGCTTCTGCCTCAGCTCCCTGATGACGGGCGCCGTCTTCTTCGCGATGGGCGCCCTGAAATTCGGGTACCTGGTCGGCTTCATTCCACGTCACATCCTGATCGGCTGCATAGGAGGCGTGGGCTGGTTCCTCGTGCAGACTGGCTTCGAGGTGTCTGCGAGGTTGGAGGGGAGCTTCCACTACGACCTCGAGACCGTCCGCCTGCTCTTTCGACCCGGCACGGTACCTCTGTGGACTATCCCCCTCGGTCTTGCTATCACCCTCTTTGTGCTCACGCAGTCCGACAAGCTCAAGGACAACCACTACGTCCTGCCTACGTTCATCTGCCTGGAACCCGCCATCTTTTGGTTCTTCGTCCTGGTGCTTGATTCGCTACAGCCAGAGCCGCTCCGCGAGACAGGCTGGATATTTGAGGCACCACCTGCTGGAGAGACCTGGTGGCATTTTTACACCTTGTTTAGTGAGTTCGAATTCACCCCCCTCAGATGGATTGATCTATGCGAAAGAAAATGTGTGTCTTGCTGACTCCTGATTGCAGAATTCAACCTCATCAGCTGGGAGGCGGTGGCTGAATGTGTGCCTGCGATGTTTGCCCTGACCTTCTTCGGGGTTCTTCACGTCCCGATCAACGTTCCAGCGCTTGCCCTGCAGACTGGCGAAGATCATGCGAACCTCGACCGTGAGCTGAAGCTGCACGGTCTGTCCAACTTCCTCTCGGGCTGCGCGGGTAGCATCCAAAACTATCTCGTCTACGCCAACAGTCAATTCTTCATCAAGTCGGGCGGCAACAGCCGGCTGGCTGGCTATCTTCTGGCGGCCGCAACAGGCGTCGTCATGGTCATCGGTCCTGTCATCATCGGCTTCATACCGGTGATGATGGTCGGAACGCTGATCTTCGTGCTTGGCTTCGAGCTGTTGATGAACGCGCTGTGGGATCCGAGGAAGAAGTTGAACTGGCTCGAGTACCTGACGGTAAGTCATCCATAACTCTTTTGGGGTAATGGAGATCTTTTGTCTTGTGGATTCAACTGACTCTTAACACGGTTTTTTTTTTGGTTTTTTTTTTCGTTGTGAAACAGGTCGTGATTATTGTACTCGTCATGGGCATGTACGACTTTGTGGTGGGGATCGGCGTGGGTGTGATACTCGCGTTCGTGTCACTGATCTTCCAGGCGTCAAGGGTTTCTGCAATCCGAGCCACGTACTCGGGCGAGGTTGTCGGATCCACTGTCAGGAGGAATCCCTCTCAGCAGCACTACCTCCAGAAGGTCGGCAACCAAATCTGCCTGATCAAGCTGTCTGGTTTCCTCTTTTTCGGGACCATCGTCAGCGTCGAGGAGAAGATTCGGCAGCTCATCGCCGACGACGAGTTTGAGAGGAGACCGATCAAGTTCCTGGTACTTGACCTTAGGCACGTTACTGGTCTGGACTACTCGGCTGGCGAGGCCTTCAGCACCGTCAGCCGGCTCTTGGCCGCAAAGCAGGTCGCCCTTGTGCTCAGCGGTGTGGACACGGAGGGTCCTCTGGGGCGTGACCTCCTGGCCGTGGGCCTGGGGACGAGCCCGAAGGACACCGAGGTGTTCCTCTGGCCCAACCTCAACATGGCCCTGGAGAGCTGCGAGAACGAGCTCCTGCGGACGCTGTACGCCAGCCAGGAGGCCCTCAGGGCGGCGTCCCGCAACGGCGCCGGCACGACAAGCCTCGACGTACCGGTGGCCAAGAACCTGTGGTCAGGGGAATTCGCCGACGACCACGGGCCGGCGTCCCTCCTGGCGAGCTCGCCCCGGCGCAGCCACCTGCACCAGGCGGCGCGCGAGTCCCTCAACCAGCGGGAGGTGGCGCGGCTCTCGCGGTGGCAGAACTTCAAGGAGCCCCTGCGGCTCATGCTGCAGATTTTCCACGACCTCTCAGAGAAGAACGAGGACTTTTGGGTGCGGGCCAAGGACTACTTCAGGCGGCAGGAGCTCCACCAGGGCGAGGTCCTCTTCCGGGCGGGCGAGGCGGCGACGGGGTTCTACCTCGTCGAGAGCGGGATCCTCCGCGGTGAGTATGACCTGCCGCAGGGCTGGTTATATGAGAGCATCGCGGCCGGGACGACGTGTGGAGAGCTGCCCTTCTTCAGCGACACACCGCGGACGGCGACGGTGAGCGCAGAGAGGGACTGTGTGGTGTGGCTGATGGACCGCGAGGGGTGGGACGCACTGCAGAAGAAGGAGCCCGAGGTGGCGCAGGAGCTGTTGCGGATCTCGCTGAAGCTGACGAGCGAGCGGATGAGCGCCATCACGAGTTATGTGTTGACCATGGCGACCTGAGAAGAGTGGAGAGAGACTTGGGTTACTGATGGAAGAGTTACAAAGAGGGGGCGGGGGGGGGGGGCAGTTGCACAAGTCAATTGAGAATGTTGGACTGAGCGATTGCAAATTTTTTTTATTATTATTTCCTCTTCTCATCTTTTCTTTCACCCTCATGGCATTTGGCTATTCACAAAGCGGGTTTTACATATCATTGTAGTATTGTATGGATCTCGGGATGACAATAGGGACTTGCATTTTATGTATTGCATGTATGCGTGTAACCCAAGAAGATTAGAAGGCGTCTTGACCGGGGAGGAAAGAAAAAAAAAGAAAAACCCCAAAAAGAAAGTCATGATGCTGAGTGATGACGGATTTATCTAGAAGCAAGCAGTATGAATTTAAAAGATGACTGACTGCCTCTCCCTCTGCCTCTTCAGATCATCTTCCCAAGCTGTACAATAGAGGAATCTGCAATTGAGATAATGTGGGGGGGGGGGGTAAAAAGCCAAGATTAGAAGAAGAAAGATCTATGGCTAGTGGACAGTGAGAGAAAGAAATGCTGGCCCCTCAAGAGGAAGAAGCACATTTCTTGGTTTCCTCTTTTTGGGGAGGGGGAGGAGGAGAAGGGGGGAGCCAGTGAGTGAGTGCGCTGGCTCCTGCAACGACAACTTTGCATCTGGAGACGGGTGACCACGTCGATGAGGGTGTTGGCACTTTGAAAACTGGAACTGCTGGAGCTGGAACTGGAACTGGAACTGGAACTGGACAACTGGAACTGGACAACTGGAACTGGACAACTGGGGCTGGGGCTGGGGCTGGGGCTGGTACCCGGGTCACTAACAGCTGCAGCAAGTGCGACTGCGACTGAACTGACTGAACTGCGACTGAACTGACTGAACTGCGACTGCAACTGCGACGGCTTACCTACTTCCTGCCACTCAGGAGCCTCGGTCCAAAAAAAATCCACTAATTACTGACTGACTGAAAAAACCACACTGACATCGGAACCCCTACCTACTCTAGCACTAGCACTGTACATAGTGAACCTTAACACACACTTAGAGGCAGCGACAGAAAACCGGGAGCCCAGCCAAAGTGGATTCTTAGATGCAGCAAGCACGCAACACCCCAACCACGGCCGCCTCTCGCCTCGCCTCCCCCCCCTCGCTTCTGTGAGAGAGAGAGAGAAAAAAAAGTGAGCATCGATCTCGAGTCTTGCTGGACGATCGGATCGCTGGAAAGAAGAAAAAAACAACCCTTTTTGCCTCTCGATCTCCTGCTGTGCGTCGGTCTAACGCAGCAGCGCTCATCGAGTCCCGACTGGGCAGGTCTCTTTTTTCTCTCTCTCTCTTTCTCTCTTTCTCTCTCTCTCTCTCTCTCTCTCTCTCTCTCTCACATCATCACCTTGATCTTCTTTCCATCTACTATCCTGCTTTTGTGTTACTTCGCTTCCCGTCCGGCGCAGGGGAGGAGAGGGGAACTCTCAGGGTTGTTCCTTGACTTGATCACGCCAGTCTCTTGTCTCTGCTGGCGCCCTGGGGCCCTTGCAACCAAACCCATAAAAAGAGTGCTCTGCAACCCTTTTGACCTTGGCCCCCTCCCCCTCGTCCGAGAGGCGCGAAAGCTATCATGGCCGGTGCAGGACAAGAAGGCGAACAACCGTCGTTGTCGTCCTCGTCGTGGTCAACATCTGCTGCTCAACCTCCCGCCCCGCCCCTGACGTCGACTTCCGACCCGGTACTCGCGACGAGCATCGCCGCCAGCCCTCCTCCTGCCCCTCCTCCTCCTTTCACGAGCTCGAGACAGCCCACGCTGCAGCTGCGGAGAACGAGCAGTGGGGCTAATAAGCACAACGTCCCGGGCGCGAGGCTGCCACGGCGTGTTACCACCCAGGAGAGGCTGGACGGGATACTAGAGGTACTATTGTCACTGTTACTACTACTATTACTGCTGCTGCTACTACTGCTACTACTCTACAATCACCACCACTTGTCACCACTATCTTATAGTATATCATCACCGTTGTCTGCTGGCCCACAAAGCTTTGACCCTCGGGCTTCCAAGACAGACCCCTCTCTTCCCTATCACACACGCTACCAAACCTACTGCATCCGCCTCATGACCCGCGCCAAGGTGCCAGGCCCTCTAGTGTCCGCATGAACGACCCGTTTCTTTTTGTTAAATCCTCCGTGTCCACCACAGAACACTGTCCTACTACTACTCCTCCTCCTCCTCCTCCTCCTCTTCTTCAGTATACTTATACTTCTCCTCCTCCTCCTCCTCCTCCTCCTCCTCCTCCTCCTCCTCCTCCTCCTCCTCCTCTAACCCCCCTCACTCTCTTTCCTGCTGTGCTGAACTTCCCTCACCACTCTCATACGAGCTCGATGGCTGCTGACCACCAGCCTTCCGCACCACAGCTTGGTAGACAGCGCGCCGAGAGCATGAGCCCCGGCCAGAGCCCGCCTGTTGTGTTCAGGAGCCCATTCTATCGAGGGAGCGGCAGCGGCACGTCGCCAGTGGGCCGGTCACCAATGGGCCGGTCACCCTTCTTCCGCGATCCCGACCTGGACGGGGGCCTGGACCCGCAGGCGGAGGAGCCGAATGAGACGACGGGGATCGTCATGAGCGCCAACAACAACAATTACAACAACCACAATAACCACAGCACGCCCCCGATTATGAACTACCAGAGCATGGCGCCCATGGACGGCGGCGCTGGGGCGCGGGTGAGGAAATCCGGGGCCGCGGTGTCGAGGAGTAACACCAGCAATGGGCGGAGGAGGGGCACCGCGGATGGGGGCGCGGACGAGGTGGACGGGGACGAGCATGAGGAACGGAACAAGGAGGCGGAGGCGTGGTGGAAGATGCAGCTGGCCAAGTTTGGCTCGATCGAGCTGGAGAACAAGGGCTCCGTCGCGAGGGATCACCTGGCCCTAGGTTGGTACTACCCTTAAAAAAAAAAAGAACACAAAAAACTGCTGGTTGGCTGTTTTGTAGGAAGAAGGGGAAGAGAGGAGAGTCTTAAGGCTGACGCTGATTTAAACCCCCCCCCCCCCTTAAAAAAAACAGAACGGACATTCCTCGCCTGGCTGAGGACGTCCCTGTCCTTTGCCTCCATAGGCGTCGCCATCACGCAGCTCTTCCGGCTCAACACGTCCCTCGAGGGCGCGGAGGGCAGCTCCGAGAGCGCAAACGCCCACACGCTCCGACACCTCGGCAAGCCGCTGGGGGGCATCTTCTTGGGCATCAGCATCCTGATGCTGTTCTTGGGCTATCACAGGTACTTCCAGGCGCAGCAGTGGATCATCAAGGGCAAGTTCCCCGCCAGCAGGGGCACGGTGATCCTGGTGTCGCTGTTCGCGCTGGGCTTGATGATCATATCTCTGTAAGCTGGGTTTTTTTCCCTTCTCTCTTTTTCTTTTTCTTCTCAGGGGAGTGTTGTTGTTGTTGTACGAGGGGTTTGATAGATTGACTAATTGGCTTGACTTTGATCTCGATTAGGGTTGTGGTTCTTCTGGTGCAACCTGCTGAGAGCAGTAGCTGAAAAAGGAGAGGTTCATCCTCATGAGGTCTACGAGATGATTTTTATCTTACGTATTTTCATTTCTTAGCTATCTCATGTCCTATCTTCAAAAGGGAAGGAGAAAAGAGAAAGAAGAAAGGGGGGGAAAATATCACGGCTTCGAGGAGATTCAAGTTCAAGGGCGAGGTGGGCTGGATTTATGATTTCGAGTTTGGGTTTCCTGTTCAACAGCTGCGAGCGGCGTTTGGGGGCGTAAGAGAAAGCATAGCACTTGGCGTTACCTATACAATTTCATCACTCATTACGAAAAATGGATATCATGATTCAATTAGTGTTGTTGGTAGCATTGGTTATTTTGTGCTGCGCGTGGGCTTTCATTCAGCACTTTTGTACTATGACTTGCAGTTAGCTGGGTCGGACAGGGGTCGAAGCTCTCAGGTCGGGTGGTCCGTGCGCGACCGCCAAAAAAGTTCGAGAGCTGCCCATCGTCACGAAGCCGCGCGATTCGTTGTCCCCCAAGACAGCAAGAGGAGAACGAAACCCTCTTTCCTCTCCCCTCTCAATTCCACCTCCTCCACCGCCACCACAGAACATCCCACCCACGCCCACCCAAGAAAGGCCATGTTCAAGCCCAGATTACGGATACCAAGGAGGACAACAGGCCTCCTCTCGAGGCCCAGTCTGTCCTCCTCCTCCTCCTCGACGACGACGACCACCACGACCACGACCACCGCCACAGCTCCTCCACCCCACCACAGCTCCTCGCCCGTCTCGTCATCGCCCCTGGCCGCACAGTGGAGGAGATCAATACACGCGACGCCGTCGAGGTGCAAGCATATCGCGCCCAAGCTGCACGACGTCTTTGCCACAGATGGTGTGGCGGGTCTGTATTCTCCGGGCGGGTTCGACGTCGCGTATTCCAAATACCAGTCTTGGTGTCTGGATGAGCTGAACAGATTGACCGAAGGTATGTTATCCTTGATCTTGTGTGTGTGTGTGTGTGTGTGTGTGTGTGTGTTTAGTGGTGGCGGCCTGCCCTCTCGTTCTCGTGAACACACAATACACACACACACACTCACTCACACTCTCTCTCTACACAGTGTCTCCCGCCAACCCCCAACTGACATACATGTCATTATTTGTTTTCAAAAGGAACCAATTACGAAGGCATCGAGGTCAAAGACCTAGCCATCATGACCTCCCGCGAGCCCGAGCTGGCCGCCATCTTCAACTACGCCTCCATGGCGCACAACAACCACTTCTTCTTCGACGGCCTCGCCCCGCAGGGCGGCAAGGACCCGGCTGAGTACATGCCCGGCGCCCTCAAGGCGGAGCTCGAGGCCTCATTCGGCAGCCTCGAGACCCTCCAGCGCGAGCTCGTCCTGACCGCCAACGCCATGTTCGGCCCGGGCTTCGTCTGGCTCGTCCGTGCCACCGACGGCCACGGCGCCCGGCGGTTTCCCTTCCGCGTCCTGTCCACCTACCTCGCCGGCTCCCCGTACCCGGCCGCCCACTGGCGCAAGCAGGGCACCGACATGAACGCCCACGGCGGCATCACCGACAGCGCGGGCGAGACCATCAAGCACTACTTTGACATGCAAAACGTCAGCCAGGGCCGCGCCCCCATGCACGGCTCGGGCGGCACCACCAATAATGCTGCTGGTGGGGGTGGGAGCATCCTCAGCAAGGAGAGCGCCAAGAACCCCGGCGGCGCCAGCCTCGTCCCCGTCCTGTGCGTCAGCACCTGGGAGCACGCCTGGCTGTACGACTGGGACGTCGGCGGCAAGCTGGCCTACCTGACCGCGTGGTGGGATATCATCAACTGGGGCAAAGTGGCCGAGAGGGCGAGCCTGGTTGGCGGGAAGCAGATGATGCCCGACCCGGTGTTTTCTTCGCAATCGGCCACGAGGGTGGCATGAGAAAAAAAATTGAAAAAAAAAAGGAGGAGAGAGGGAAAGAGTGGGG
>JACWRQ010000051.1:1603-26201 GCA_014849955.1 Cryphonectria carpinicola | reverse complement strand
ACAGCCCCAGAGTGCCCCACCGACGCCCACTTCCCTTCTTACTATGTATCCCCATCCGTTCACTAGGTCCAGACTGGGTACAACATTCATGCTCAATCGTCTCCGTCTTCTCCTCCCCCATTGCCTCGGCCAGACCGCCCACCCTCGCATCGCGGATAGGTCATTTGCTGCAGGAGGCACATATAGACTATAGTAGTAGCAGCAGTAGCAGCAGCAGCAGTAGTGCCATGATAAAAATAGTACTTCACTGTTGCCTTTGCCACGACGCAACATCCAGTAGTAAACAGCAGTAGTAGCTACTGTAAGTACGCAAAGACTAAGCTCCCAGATAAATCCTCCTACTCTTTTCTTGGTTTTTTTTTTTTTAAACCTCTTCTTCTTGTCCCCCTCCAACCCTCAATCCTTGCTGTCTATCATCACCAGGCCGATCAGATGTTGGGGAACCACAATAATACAGGGGCCCCTCCCGATCCCAGGGGAATCCATTGCAACAAGGAAAAAACAAACCCCGCCCCGCCTGCCCAGGTGGACGGTAAAAAAATAAATAAATAAATAATTTAATAAATAAATACAAAGAACTGGGTCTTTTTGTTCTCTGGTAGCCTCAAACTCTCCAGAGTCATTATCCCTGGTAACCGAAAGTCAACGACGTCTCATCATTATCAAAAGACTCAATACACACATTTTAAAAGCCGAGACACGAGACAACCTCGATCCGCGGCTCTTTTCCTGTCTTGTCTTTTGTGTTTTGCAAGGGACTGTCGCTCCGATGTAACACTCTCACACGGTAGTTGAACCCTTTTTTCTCCGCGCGCGCGCTCCCTGCCTCGGGGCGTTGAGTACACCATTGACTCGTGGTTTGGGGTGGGGGTGGGGGGGGGCGGGAAAAGATATGCCTGCGTCTGTAGTATTGAGACAATGTAGAGAAGTGTGGCGCGCGGAGGAGAAAAGAAAAAGAAGAGAAGAGAAACCAAAGGCACGAAAAGCAAGAGACGCCTCAGCTCTTTACCGCTAAGAAGGGCAGTTGCTGAGAGGCTTGGCCCCTGCGATCTCTGCTTGCTTCGTCTCTCAAGCCTTCTTGTCTGAAATTCTCATTTTTTAAGGTTTTGCCAGTCTGACGATGGACGGGCGCTGAAGCAAGCCTGTGCAAGCCAAGAAAGTTTGGTTTTTGGTGGTTTTTTTTTTTTTTGGCTTTCTTTCCCTTTTTATTGAAGAAGCTTAAGGATCATTATAGCATATCTATCAGTTCTAAAAGTTACACACTCAAGGTCCCAAGAAGATGAACGTCGTACTAGAAAATGTTTGAGTAAAAAAGATTCGACCAATGCGCCAGGCTTTGGGGAGGTCGATGCAACCCACCATATGCCATCTTTGTCGACCCGAGATCTCTCTATATATACACGTTACTGTGCTTGCTTCCCTTCTTGTTTTCTCTTCTTTTCTTCCCTTTCTTTTTTTTTTGGGGGGTGCACATAACAGTAGGAGGGTTTTTAGAACACAAAGACACATACGCACGCGCACACACGCATACACGCATACGTCCTTCCGTCCTTCCCCTTTCCCTTCCTTTCTCTCCCCACCCTCCTCTTCTCACCCCCCTCTCTTATTGCCAATCGCCATGAGATGGCTTGTTCCAGATAGCATCGGTGCTCTCCGTGTCCTGATCCTTGGCGGACCGCGAAACGTAGTACTCGGTCTTGATCCGGATCTTGCCCTCCATCTCGGGCGGGACCACGCTGCTCGGCTGCACGCTGTGGAGCTCGTATGCGTTGTGAGTCGGCCGTCGGTTCCGGCTCGTGCTGGCCCCATAGGCGCTCGCCCCCTTGTAGTTATTGGAGCCGCCGTGAGAGCTGTTGAGGGAGAGGAACTTGGGGAAGTACCGCTGCATGAAGGGCTTGAGACGTGCCACTGCAAGAAAGAGAAAAGTGCGGTTAGAATATATGTAGGTACCGGAGAGCCCGGAGCTGGAAAGGAAGGAAGGAAGAAGAACAACACTTACTGCTAACGCACATGATGCCGATGTTGACCTCGATCGAGGACCACACGCCGACCTTGGCCTCGACATATGTCGTGTCCACATCGTCCTGGATCTCCGTCACATAAACGATACGCACAATGGAAGCAATCACACAGCTATTCCAAGTCAGGTCAACAATGGAAACGAACAAAGGGGAACAAAAAGGACAAAAGAAAGAGGGAATCCGCAAACTTACCAGGAGCCAAGAGTCATGAGCACGCCGACCGTGATCTTTTGCTTGATAGGCATCTGCAGCCCGTGGATCAGGGGAACCGGCAGCACAATCACAATCAGATCGGACAAGATGTTCAGAGCCGCATGGGCAGCACCGACATTGTTGACGCAGTTGATGTTGGCCGGCATGAGCGGGTTACACGGGCCCGCGATCAGGACGGTGAAGACGGTGGTGTAGATCACGATGGAGACGGCCAGGAGCCAGGTACAGATACGCCCCCACTTGGACCGGTTGACAGAGTAGAAGAGCGTCAGGAGGGCCAGTTTCGTCAGGCTTGGGGACCAGAAGTAGGTGACGCTCATGGTGATGAGTTTCTATCGGCTCGGCGTCAGCTCTGGTGTTTTGTTTGTCCTTCGCCTCCTCCCTTTTGGAAATCTACCCAACAACGGACTCTGGTGACTTACCCCATAGTAACCTGCAACCTGCTCCAAAGTTACATTCCAGAGGTGCTGTCCGTACCCATATTGGAGGGCTGTTCACACACACATTGATATGAGCACATGTATTGTCCAATGTAACCGAGCAGAATGGCTCTGTCGTGGAGGGGGAAGGGGGGTTCTGGGGGCTATGGGGGCTATGGGGGCTATGGGACTCACCAGAAATGGTTTCCGCAAACGAGGCCGCTCCTATGGCCCAAGATGCAAATACAAAGACTAGCAAAGGGGGGGGGGGGGATATCTCGTGAGCAGAGCGTTCATATCAGGAGGGAAGAGGGCACAGAAACTTACAGTCACCAGGCTCTGTCCTCTTGTTGATGAAGGCGGACGTGTAGAACCTCAGGAACATAAAGACGGTCGCGAGGAAGTAGGTGACCGCGTTGACGACGATCACTGCGATCTGAAGATCCGTGAATCCGGAATTGAAGTGAGCAGTCTCACCTGCCGGTGGACTTATCACGCCGACCTGCGACATGGTTGTTGATGCTGATGTTGTTGATGTCGGCCCCAAAGTATGGGCAAGGACTAAGCTGGCTACCAGGGACAGGTAGAGGAAGCTTATTTTCTTTCTCTCCCTTTCTTTCCCCCTTCTGTGATGAAACCGAGGCTGTGGTTGGTTCGCCTGTCTTTGTAACTCTGTGTGTGTGTGTGTGTGTGTGTGTGTATATATGTATAAGGTTGTTGGTGGTGGTGGGTGGTGTTGGCGCCTCTGTGGGATACAGAGTAACACAAGGGAACCTCGAGGAGGTGTTGCGAGGTGAGGAAGACCACGTTTTGGGGGCGATGGGTGGATTTTACTTTCTCAATCTAGATCTAGGGCTGAGAACTGTCTGGGGGAATCCCACCTGGATATAGGTAAGGGAAAAGGAAAAGAGAGCACGTATTTCTTGCCAGATCTGGGTGTAAGGCACGTACAGCTGGAAAAAGGAAAGGAAAAAACCACCCAGCCCCAAAGAAAAAAATGCGTCCAGCCCACTGCCGTCCGTCTCTGCAACCTCGATCCACCGTCTCACATGAGACCTTCGTACTTGGTAGCCTGGCAGGGCTTGGGGAAAGACTCGAGAGAAAGTAACCAAGGTTCTTGGAGGGTTACAGCGAGGTGCTCCAAAAAAAACCCCCCCCCCCCGAGACCCAAAAATTTCCTTATTCAAACGGGACGTGCCAAGTTCTCTTCTACGCCCCGCCGAGAGCGAGAGAGAGAGAGAGAGAGGCAACAGAGTGTAATATGGTACATAGTACGTACATAGCATTAATCCCCTTGCGACCAATCCTGCAGACTAGGAGGATCCTTCGGATCCTTCAGCATGATGATCAGCTCCCCTCCCCTGCATGCCACATCCCCCTCCGTGGCTTAATGGACGACGAATGCCGCACTAGTCGTCTTACGGCAGATTATAAACATCATCACTTTGGCGAGGGAGTTGCCGCATCTTGTGTTGGTGGTGTGGTGTGGTGTCGTTGTGGTTGTGGACTGCTGCCACGGGTTATGGCCGAGGGGCTTCGGGAAGGAATGCCAAAATGGTTTGGCGTGGTGACTGCATCTCCCCAAAAGACTGAAACCAGAGGGAAGAAGGAGGAGGAAAAAGAAGAGGAGAGAGAGAAAGGAAGGGGGAAAAAAGGACAAGGGATGCCACACCAAAACACCATCACCACGGCAGGAACCCGGCAATCTATGCAAGCCCCTTCCCCTCGGTCCTTCCCTTCCCATAAGACAAGATGATGATGCTCCGGAGAAGGGCTCCTTCCGCCCATAGCACGACGCAGACAAAAGGTGTGGCTGAGCCCTGGGAACCCTCGTCCACCCATCGAGACGACACGCGATAGAATTGCATATTTCCTGTCCTGCACAGTGCCTATCATGGTTCTGCATCTCACCCACCTGTACTTGCATGTGCTGTGGTGAGGGTAGCAATAGGCACTCACTCATGAGATCCCCCCGGCCTCTGGTTCTATCTGCGCTTCACCCAGCCCAGACCAGCGTTGCCTCCCCCTTATGTCTCGTTTTCTTTTTTGATCGAACATGGGCATACAGAACAAACTTTCATTAGTACACCCTTCGTATGTATGTACCTTTGGTACCGCGATGCAGGTCCTCATGGATCTCGAGATGAGATGATCCTTGGTTGTCGCTATCGTGATGGGTTTTCTTTGTCCTTGGCCGCCCCCTGCATGCATGGCATCTGTCAAAAAGAGGGAAGAGAGAGGAAAAGAAGAGGGAATAAAGCGAAGATCACGACTCATGATGAGACATATACCGTTGCTGTTATGGCAAGGGAGGCCGCATTGCTTGCGCCGAATTGATTAAGTCAGTATGTCCCCGTGTATGTATGTTTGTGTGTCTGTGTGTCTGTGTGCGCAGTGTCTCCGAGGCTGTGTCTTTTGGGGTCTGTGGATACTAAACTCAAGATCTATTACATACTAGGTCAGACTGTTCCCGCGCCGCGCCGAACCAATTAGACTTTTTTCTCTCTTTTTTTTCTTCTTCTTCATAAGCACGGTCGTTCAAGTCAGTGCGCTGGCGTGGGGATTTGTGAGAATGACAGTAGGGTGAGAAAAGAGACGATCAAAGGGACAAGGGGAGGGCTCAGACAGGTGGAGGAGGGGGGGGGGCGTGGCTCGTGGCTTGTGGCTCGATCGGGTGTTCGGTTCCTCGTCGGCCTTTGTCAAGAGCAAGTGGGCAATCCTACAGTAACTCTCCCTGGTCAAATTAGTTGATTGTGGAGATCCCGTAACTGTTGTCTCGAGCACAGGCTCTCGCTACTTATCAACAAACCCGCTCCGGTTGGTTCGACGACTGACTCTGTACTGCAACCTACCGTCCCGCGTCTGGTTATGAATTCCGTGCCATATACCCTGTCTTCCGAGAGGAGAGGAGGGGGACAAGAAGGAGGCGAAATTTGACCCCTACACATGTGGCCTTCAGGAGACTCCGAGCCTTGCCTCCAGTTGTTGGGACGCGGGCTTGGGTAGGTCTCGTGTGCTGATCTGCATGCAGTGTCTGCTTCTGTCTTCTCATCTCGCTGACTTTACATTACTATGTGCCATGTGATGGATGGATGGATACCGCCAAAACCCTCAAGGGTGATGGCGCAACACCCTGATCGGGAGGGGGCCAGATGCGGGTCCTGTCCTCTCTTTCCCCTCAAAAAGATCAACCTAGGTGATGGAGTAAGCGACCTGTCATCGGTGGTAGCGAGAAGCACGTTGCTGACTCCCCTTTCGAGTCAATTATCCACGGTTCGACCGGCAAAGAACAAAAAACGACTCGATGATGATGATGATGATGATGATGATGATGAGGATGATGACTACATATTATTGGTTGTATCCTGCTCTGCTCTGCTTATCCTCGCACAAACTCTCCCCTCGCCCTCGCCGCATCTCTCTCCAATTAATTCCGTTGCGACATATTATTCCTACCGTAAGCAGTAAAATACCCATAGTAATCCCTCTTTTGAAAGTAATCCTTTATGTGGTGCTTCCTTGCAGTAGCGTCCGACTCCTACGACCACTTTGCTATGGAATCCTTTTACTTTAGCCCATCCATGGGATTTACCTACTCCAATACAGATGCAACATTAAGACTGTCCAAAGCCCCAGCCCCAGCCCCAGAAGACCCAAGCCCGCTTACCTCTCCCCCTTCAACGGTTGCCAAGCAACATACCCCCATACTGAGTATAGTAGTGCCGCCATAGCAATTGAACCATGCCCTTCTTCGGTTGGGCAGTTTTTTTTCTTCTCCTTTCTGCCCCCAAGTCTTCTTTCCCGGCGTAGTATTTGGTACTGTAGTATGAACCTATCAACCCTGAACATCATCCCCGCCCACCCCAATCCCCATTCCCAACTCCAATTCTATGTGTGTGGACTCTTCTGGATCCAGCCGGTTTCTTGCTAAACTTGCCATGACCAATACTGCTGTGGTATTGCAGTAGTAGTAAGATCACCACTTGGAAATTACCGAAAGATAGAAAGAAAAAATGGCCAACGAGACAACTGCTGCATGTGGGAAGGCCTGTCCATGCCACGCTGCGGCACAGGCCCCCCCCCCCCCCAGAGGCTCCATCCGGTGAGAAGACAAGAGAGACAAAGGGAAAGTGGTGCCTGGCTAGGGGACCCGGAATCCTTCAGCCCCTTGGAAAGTGGTTCATCACCGCTATCAAGCATAGGGCTAGGAAAGTAAAACGGTTGTGTCCGCTCCTCTCTTTTCTGGGCGTTGGCCTGTTGGAAAAGTCGGGCCCGAGTTTGAACTCTCTTGGGAGGGTGTGACTAGCTCATTAAATAATCTTATATACATAAATCTATCCTTAGTTATTAGTAGAGGAACTTATGTGGCACAGCGTATACAGAACAGACCTGCTCGTGATAACCAATCCCTTTTTTTGTCGTGTGTATGTCTCCCTCCCTCTCTCCCTCTAGTTTATTCCTCCAAGGTCTCACCTCGGGTCAGGCTTGAAGTTTTGGATCGGATCCTCTCGGGTGCCTGCTGACGATTCCTAAGACGTGATACAGAAAGAGGACACCGTATAGATCAACTATCAGCCCGAGGACGAACGAATAAACGACGAATCATCATAATCATCATCACCAGGAACTTCATTGCCAACATCAACAACAACCCTACCACAACCACAACAACATGGCTTCTCCTCAGTCCTCGGCAGGACCTGACAAGGTCATCCCGCTGCACTACTTTGACGACACGCCCATGTTCAGCAGGATCACAATGTACGCCCTCATGGTCTTCGACGAGGTGCTGGACCCAGAGAAGCTGCGCAGCAGTCTCGACAAGCTTGTACGGCGCGACACCTGGCAGAAGCTCGGCGGTAGGGTCAGGAAAGGGGTACGTTCTTGTATCTTTTTTTTCTTTTTTTTTATGAGAGAGAGAGAGAGGAGAGAGGGAAGAAAAAGAAAACTAACCAGAGCTGAACCATCTCTTTCTTCTTCACTACAGGCAAAAGGTCTCGAGTACCATGTCCCCCAGCAGTTTACCCAAGACCGCCCGGCCATCGCATACACGCACCTCGCCCACGACATGGCGCGGGCAGACCACCCGATCGCCTGCAAGCTACCGACGGCGGCCAAGATCCCGACGGAGCGGCCGGCGACGGTGGGCAACCCGGAGGAGTGGGCGGAGCTGGCGTGCGGGCCGGACTCGCCCAAGACGCTCGAGGACTACACGCTCACGGACCGGCCGGTGCTGGGCCTCCGCATCGTCTCCTTCACGGACTCGACGCTCGTGACCATCCACTGGCTGCACGTGGCCGCGGACGCCATGGGCCTGCGGGCCATCGTCGACAGCTGGGTGCTGATGCTGCAGGGGCGCGAGGGCGAGGTGCTGTCCCTGCACGGGTTCGACGAGGACCCGCTGCGCGAGCTGGGCATGCACCCGGAGGAGACGTACGAGGTGGCCGGCTCGGCGCTGGGGTCCCTGGCCACGGGGTCGTACGTGCTGCGCAACGGCTACCGCCTGCTCGTGGGCAAGAAGGAGAACCGCACCGTGTGCATCCCGCCGCGGTTCTGGGAGAAGATGCGCGCGGACTGCCTCCAGGAGCTGCGCGACGCGGGCGACCCGAGCCCGTTCCTCACGGAGAACGACGTCCTCACGGCCTGGTGGTCGCGCCTCGCCGTGTGCCACCTGCCCGCCGACAAGCCCGTCACCATCATGCAGGCCATGTCGGCGCGCAAGGCCCTGGCGGGCGACCTCCTCCCGCCCGACAGGCTGTACGTGGGCAACTGCCTCAGCTTCAAGAACCTGCTGCGCACCAAGAAGGACATGGACGCCTCGCTGGGCCGCCTGGCGGGCGACATCCGCAGGGCCGTCAACGCCCAGGGCACCCGCGCCCAGATCGAGGCCTACCAGGCCATGGTCCGCGCCAACGCATGGCCCCTCGGCCCCCTGCCCGTCTTCTTTGGCGTCTCGAACATGCACCACATGGGCTATTCCAACTGGTTCAAGTCCGGCGTGTACATGGCCGACTTCTCGTCCGCCGCCGTGAGGCAGCTGGACGGGCCCCTCACCCCTTCTTTTGTCTCCCAGATCCAGACCGGTCTGCCCTACCCTGAGGGCTTCATCATCACCGGCAAGGACGCAAAGGGGAACTACTGGCTCGAGGGGTACCGGCCTGCTGGTCTGTGGGAGAAGATCGAGAAGGAGTTGGCCGCAGGGACGCAATAAGAAGAGACCGTATCCCTGCTAAGGGGGGGGGGGAGCTGTGTCTGTCTGCCGAGGACGGAGAAGAGTGAGGAAGGAGCAGAAGAGGAGGAAGGGGCAGAAGAGGAGGAAGGGGCAGAAGAGGAAGGGGCAGGAGAGGAGAGGAGGAAGGAGCAAGGATGGAGAAGAGGAAGGAGCAAGAGGGAGGGAGAAGATAACTAGCGGCTTGATTTACCTGGGCGGTTTTTATTTATTTATGTGTAGACCTAATTTTTATTCTTCTTCTACTACTACTCCTTCTTCTTGTCCTACTTTGCTGGCCGCCACGGTGGCTTTTTTGGTTTACAAGTAGAATATGTGAATCGGGCCAACATCTGGGATTAGACTGTTTGTATTCATACATACCTGGCAGTAGTGTGTACATGGCTCAAGAATCTCTTTTATCATTACCTTTTTTCTTTTTTTCCCTCCTTGCTGAACTTTCAAACCCCCAATAGAAAATACAACAAGAAGCGAAACCCTGCCACCCTCCATGGTTATTTCCAGCGTCAGCAGTTCAGGGCGCGAAGTTCAGCGTACATAGGGGTTCATGTCAGGGCACCTCTTCCTGAAAACATCGCCCTTCATCCAGCTGAGTGTGCTAGGACCTCCCTCCCCCCATCTTTTTCTTTGAAACGCATGAAGTCGATTGTCGGCGGTAAAGAACACGCGCTGCAGTTCCCAAGATGAGAGACCAAGTCAGACCTCTGCACCATACAAATGTACTTGTATAAGTCTATTTTCAACCTCGCCATTGGCCCTACTTCAATTGTGAGTCTGGAAAGGAGGGTGGGAGTGTGGTGTGGGGGGGGGGGAGAGGGGAATGGGGCAACGCAAAGCCACCATGGAAGGGCGCGGTTTTTTCTTTTGCCACCTCTTCAGCATAAACAATGTTGTGTATGTGTATGATGCATGTATCCCTGGCCTATACGACGGGGTTATTGCTTGCTACAGTACAAACAGTACAGATCGCGGCGGCACGCCGAGTTCCAGGGCCCCAGAGGGCCGCTGTTGCTGCTCCCCTTTACCGCCCACCCACCGCCCGTCCCCCGGTGGGCTTGGCTGGTACCAGTCAGCGGGCCACGATGGCCTCAGTCCTCGAGGCCGTGGCGCGCGTCTATAGGAAGAGGAGTTGAGAGTGCAAGTTTCATGTTCCACCAACAGATTTTCACCAATGGGAAGGATCGGAGAAGACACTATTTTTTTTTTCTTATTCTTTTTTCCTTTTTGATATTGTTTTCTGGGTTTATTTGTTCTGACTAGGCCTTTGGGGGTTTTCCCCCACCCCAATGGCGTACCCGATGCCCACCATTATGAAGAACGTCGTCCCTTCGCCGTGGACACCACATTGGATAAACTCGAGGCGGCTATCTACTCCAGAGAGCACTGCACGAAACTCGTGGGTATATAAATAAAGTCCTTCCCTTCCTTCCAGCCAGTTCTGTGATCCGTCTTGCGAAAAAAAGAAAAGAAAAAAAGGAAGGGAAAGAAGATGAAAGAAAAAAAAAGGGAATCAAAGACCAAGCAATGCTCCTTAAAACTCACTTCTCGCCCATATGGAAAAATGGTATGAGAGCCCACACACTTTGTCTCAATGAACCCCCCCCCCCAAAAGGAAATCCCCCAGAAACGACATGCGCACAAGAACTCCTGCCCATGCATGCTTCCAAAATATAGGGAGTGTAAGTTGTTTGAGAGACCAGAACACAAAACGGCTAATCTGTAGTAGATTCTCTGTGCCGCCTGACCTGGCCCGTCTCGTTCATTGTTTTGGTTTTTTTTTTTTTGTTTGTTTCATTTCTCGAGATATCGCTCGCTACTCTTCAGCCCAGCTGCAGAAGAGCTTTCGTCGTCAGCCTTCATCCGAAAGGTCCAGTGTCGTCCAAAACAGTTAGGTATCATTTCCTCATCTCATGATTTTGCCTTGCGGCAGCCATCTAGGTTTATAATAAATAATAATAATAAAAAGGTATGAGTTGTTGAAAAGAAGGGTTGGGTCAGCAAAAAGAGGGGCTGGCCGGAGAGAGAGAGAGAGGGACAAGCAGGCGGATGCAGAGTCAGGGTATTCCTATCGCGTCATCATCTAGATGAGCAGGAAGTCCCAGCCCTTCATCTCCATCACGTCCCGCCAGGGGATATACTGCGGCTGTCCCTGCTGCTGTGCAGACTCCTCATGCTTGATGCCGGCCGCCGCGCTGGTGGCGCTGCTCGGCGAGCAGACGAGCTCGTCGTTGCGAGCCCACACCTCGCGGAGGAGGCAGGCGACCCGGCCGAAAGAGCCATAGTCGGCCTGTTCGCCCAGCTGCGACACGCGGTCCTCGAAGAAGGTACGGAAGCTTGATCCCACCCCGCTCATCGAGCCGCCGAGCAGGTACACCCAGACCAGGGAGCGGTCGAAGCCACCAGGTCCCGAGGGGATGTGCTGCAGAACGTTGGTGAGGCGCTCGACGAGGTTGATGCACGAGGGCTGCGTGGGCGAGAAGCCGGGCACCAGGCTACACAGGTAGATGCGCGCAGTGAGGCGGAATGCCTGGGTCATGTTCCTCGACAGCTGCTTGGGGCTCAGCGACCCGTTGGCATTGAAGGGGATCTTGGGCCCCGTCTCGCCAATCTCGGTCATCCCGATCTGGTCGCCCAGGACGTGCACGTGCTGGCACAACGAGATGTCGTCCATGCCATCGCGCTTGAGGGCCTCGAGGCAGGCGATCTCGCTGATCAGGTACATGACGCGGTCGTCACACCCCATGAGCTCACGGAGACCCAGGGAGTGGTTGACCTGAGAGAGATGCTTCTCACGGTAGGTGTGTGCAAAGGTGGGGGCACGGCCCTTGATCGATGCACCGAGGATGTCAATCCATGATGTGAGGGTCATGTTGAAGGGAGTCTGGCTCAGCGGGTGGTGTTCGTCGGCGACGAGGTTGGGAAGGTTGAGCTTCTGCACCAGCGAGATGGCAGCCTGGAAGTGCTGGTGCCATGCGATATCGGGCAGGGCGTCGTCAAAGCGGCCGACGCAGCACTGGAAGAAGATGAGTCCCAGGGCAGCCTCGAGAATCTGTTGGTGGTCCTCATCCCGGTTGAGGGCATCGCACAGGGAGGAGATGGTCGAGTAGCGGTGGCGCATGATGTCGCCATCCACCTGTTGCATCAGATCGTGATCAACCTCACCGCCTTGCGTCATGACCATGGCCTTGTAGTGCTGGGCTGCTATGCTCAGG
Source organism: Cryphonectria carpinicola (assembly GCA_014849955.1). Classification (NCBI taxonomy): domain Eukaryota; kingdom Fungi; phylum Ascomycota; class Sordariomycetes; order Diaporthales; family Cryphonectriaceae; genus Cryphonectria; species Cryphonectria carpinicola. The sequence continues at coordinate 14,107 of JACWRQ010000051.1, read as the reverse complement.
CAGCAGTGCAGGTAGCCCTTGTTGCTCTGTAGTGCGGGCAGGATGAGATCGGAGCCAACGGAGCCGTGTTGGTTCGTCTCGAGGATGGGGAAGATGGTGGGCAGCACAAACTGGATGAAGTGATCCAGGAGCCTCTGATCACCCTCGTCCAGCTCGATGGCAACTTGTCTCGTGTTCATCGAGGGGCCGTGTGCAAAGTCAAAAAAGTTGCAGTTCAGGGTCTCCTCGCTCAGCGACTCTCGCCGTTCTGTGCAGGTCTGCTCGGTCCATTCACCACCCTCGAGCGGGAACGACGAGGGCAATAATGTCCCTGGTGGTGGAGGAGTGGTGTATGTGCTGAAGGTGGAGGTTGTTGACTCGGTCAGGGTGGGAACATCGTCTACAAACATCTGTCGCTCCGTCTTGACGTCGATCTCGTAGGGCGTGTATGGTGAGATACCATTCAACATGAACTCTGGGTGTATCTGCGCGTTGTAGGGGAAGCCATCAGTGACGGCAGGTGGGCTGTTGAAATTGAACGAGTATTGGGAGTCGATGGACTGAGATCGTGTCCGGTCGAGAGGATCAGAGAAGGTGGCGGATGTCGGGAGCGAATGCGACAGGCCCGGCGGCGAGGGCATCGAGGTTTGGATGGCATGGGCATGTTGTGAGTTTTGCGCCTTCTCGGACAACTTCTTCCTCTTGATAATCATCTTGATGTCGTCCTTGTGCTTTCTACGGGCATCGTTGTTGCTCCACCACATTGGGCGCTTGTATTCACAAGCAAGACCGAGGTGCTTGCATGCTGTGCACATGGGCGAGCCCTCGTCGCACTTCTTCCTTCGGAGTCTGCAAGTATAGCAGCCTTTTCTCGGGAGATTTATATTAGCTGATGGAAATCAAGACAAGATGAAGAAGTGATATAGATGGGAAAGAAAAGAGAAGGAAAAGAAAGCAAAAAAAAGGAAAAGGGAAAACAAGAGATCATTGACATGAAACAGTCCGAGTCCGAGAATTATTTTGGGGGGTGGGGGAAAGAGGGGGGGAGGGACAGCGTCAACACCAGCCCCAAGTGAAGCAGAAGGAGGACGAAGGAATATTCGTAAAAGAAGACGACAGTACAAACCTGTTCTTGAGCGACGGTGCATCTGTGTTTTTTGTTTCGGGTTGGCATTGTTGTTAGCCTTGGGGCCGCTACCCTTGGGGGCCGACTTGGCCTTGGCCTTTGTTGGCTGTGCGACGGCCATGTTGACTTGCGATGCTCTCATGAGGTCCTCTTGACGATGTTGACGGTTGGGGGGTAGTGTTGACATTTGTATGCTCAGTCCCTATACAAGACTGGTAACTCCGTACCTGCGTACAGTAAAGAGACAGAAAGAGAGAGGCGCAGGGGATACCCGGTCCTTGAAGAGGGGGGGGGTGTGGCAGTAGAGAGTGGGGGCGGGCGTGGTCGGTAGGTGTGGATCTTTTTCTCTCTCTCGTCCTCTGGGCCGAGCAAAAGCGGGAGGGACACCAGCAAGGGTCTCTTCTCTTCTTCCCAAGTCCTGGTCGAGGTCCAGAAGCTCTCTCTCAGCTGGGACGGGGTTCGCACTCGAGAAGATCAGGCGAATGTCTCCGGGGGGGTTGCAATGCGTGCCGAATGAACAGCCCCAATCTTGTCCAAGCCCCAGACGACTGATATATTAATTATTGCCGGTGTATTTTTTTGTTGTCCGCCTGGGAAATAAATTGACCGGTTAGGAGCAAGGCCTGCTTGCTAGGTGATTTTTTTTTTGAAAATCAAAAAAACGGCTGATGAGTGGGAAGGCCGAGATAGAACCTGTATCGACGGACCGCGTGGGGGGGAGAGGGGGAGAGGGGGAAGGGGAAAATATTAAGAGAGGAGGGAAAGACTCTGACTGGACGACACCAAAAAAACATGAACCCTTAAAACCTTTGGATAAGAGAAAGAAGAAGACATCACAGGCCCCAGATGTCGGATGGATCAAAAGCCTTATATCGTGGCCGCATCACCAGGCCACACACACGAATTTGCTGCTTGGATCCGCCCGTTGACTTTGTTTTCTAAATTTGGAACTGCCAGCAGCACACAACAACGCTTGTCTTCTTCTGGCCAGCATGTCGCCCTACCGCACAACGAGCAGGTCGGGGCAGACCTCTACACCGGAGTCATGTATCCTCCCGTACTGTAATTGGTGGGCGGCGACCTGCTGTCCCGTCCTCGTCCACACCCTAGGAATGGAGAACTGCGCTAAAGGTACCAATGAGCAATCGCGCGGAGGGTCTCACTCGGAAGTGGGATCCACCATGTGACCCACCCACAGAGAGAGCTATTGTTGAGCTCTGGTAGGACCGCCAGGGCCGGGGGCCATGGGCTCCGTGCATACATAGTACTATGGATAGTACAGTGTGGTACCACCCGACCTAGCCCGTCCTTCTTCCAACAGACAAGCCCTGCCTGCTCCTGGCCGGGGGGAGGAGAGAGCCCCTTTGGAAGGGTGACGGGCAAGGTGCAGAGTCTATTGGCGGGAGCCCCCCCCCTCCAGCATGCGAGGTCATGCGGGACAGTTAGATGGCTCCGTCCATTCTGGGTAGCCTGCAGGTCTAATCTCACAGGGGTCGGTGCCGATCTTCAGAGATGATGGACTCGCTGATGGGCGGAACCGGAGAGCAAGAGCTCGCTGGGCCAGGTCGTCCGTGTGTGGTTTGGGTCCACGGCTGCTTGTTGTGTGCCATTGTAGAGAATATCGCACCTTAGCCGAGGACAGGCGGGATTGCGACATGCCACCGCTAGTGAACAGCTATGCTGCCGATGATGATGCTCTTCTCTTTCTTGGACAGCGGTGATGTGGAAGCGGGAAACTCCCGAAAGTTTAATGTCGAAACCCCCGGCTTGGTCGAGTTTTTTTCCTTTTTCCTTAGCGACACAATGATGATGACTTCGAGTAGACGCCAAAACGTTGTGCAGGAGAGTATCGAGACACACGAAGACACACACACACACACACACATACACACACACCACACTTGTGTGTGGCTGCAAACCCTGGATGTTTGTCTCGGAGAAACATGCCGTGGAGGGGGATAATAGTCTGACTGGAGTCTCGTCCGAAGATCGCACTTTTGTCATCTCGCGTCGTTGTGATGGGACCTGGTCTGGTCACAATCCTAAATTGGGCATCGTACAGCTGCAGGTGCAGCTGCCCATACTACCCAAGGCGCAATGCACCACTGTGAGCCAAATTCAGATCGGCTCATGTTGAACACCGCTGAGGGCTTTCGTTGCATCCGCCAGGGTGGAGTCGCCTGCGGGCAGACAGGGAGGATGCGCTGTGCCTTTTTGAGAAGGATTTCGTTGGCAAGTGAGACGTCGACTGTGGTGTTCGCCTCACACCACAACGGCTGGTTCATTTCACCGGCCCAGTAGTCTGTAGAATCGCTTTGTGGGCTGGTCCACGCTGATCAACGGGGCCCAGATCGAAACTCTTCTGGAATGCCCGCTGGCCATGGACACGATGTGCCGCACAAGATTGGCCAAAAAGCAGGTCCAGAGTAACCCTCCCACGCCAGATTGACGTGGCTGGTGGCTGTAATGACTCCTAGGCACCGTGGCGGTCACGGAACGACTGGCCAGCAACTGAGTTTGCGTGATACAGCCAGTGCAAGATGGGATGGATAAAGGGGGGGGGGGTAACTGTATAAGATCCCATAGGCCTCCGCCTCCTTCTAGCGTGGTCTTGGGGGACAGAGCCAGCCAGCCGTCGAACGGCCATTCTGGGGCTTACACCCTATTGTGTAAATCTCCCTGTCGCTCAGAGGTGTGTGTATCCGTGTGTTTTCTTCTTCCTGCACAGTTTGTTTCTGAAGGTCTAGGGAAGAGTTGTGTGAATGAGCGGTAATGCCTAAGACATAGGCACGTGGAAGGGGGGCGGGCGGGTATGGTGTAGACCCCGCAAGCTGGCCTCGGGTGCTGAAGAGTAAGTAAGCATGGGCGGAGGGATTCAGCTCGTGGCCCGGTGAGACGAGTGTCACCGAGGAACATACACTGTCCAACGTCTGCCCCCTTCCCCTTCTTCCCAAGACCTTCTCTCGCTGCAAGCAATTTACAGTTGAGACATTGGAAAGACTGGCAAGGTAGGTCAGGTGGTCGTACCACGAGGGGACGCGGGCCGGTGAGGAACAAACCCTATGCATTCGTCAGCATTGACAATGCCATGCCATGCACACACCTCTCTGCCATCCCGTCCCTCGTCCCCCGTCCCCCGTCCCCCGTCCCTCGACCAGCCAAGGACAACGGGACCACCTTCATTGTGATGATGGGCAAGTGGACAAGATCTGCAGGTCCAGGGGAGCGACTCGAGTCTGTAATCTGCACCCCTGGCTGACTGTAAGCCATAAACCCGAGAACAGGTTTATGGAGAGGGGTGAGAGGGTGTGGTCAACGTCGCAATCTGTGCCGTCCAGGATTTGTCGAGCCCTTTTTTTTCCCTCTCTTCTTCGCAGAAGCAAGAATGTGAAATGTTGGATGATTCGACGACGTTGAAGTGACGAAGGGTGGGCCGTGCATTAGTAGCGAGCGGAAAGGGAGCGATGTAACCGTGACAAGAGCCAATCGAAGTGCGATACAGGCTTGTCAGACGGGAAGGAGCCTTTGAGGTGGGGACGCTAGCTGCAGGTGTACAGGTGCAGGGGGGCTGCCTGACTCTTGAGCTGCTCTTTCCCCCCCCCTTCGGGGGTCTTTTGAGCCTGAGGCCTACGTAGCAGAGAAGGAGTCATGTCCCTGTAGGCTCCCCTCGGGTGCTCCCTCCGCGCCCACCAGCCAATGTGGGCCTAGCTGGTGGGAAAATCTTATCGTACCGTCCCGTGCTCTACTTGCTGCGTATGTACTAGTTCTGGATAGCCGCCGGGAGGCGATCCTGAGCTTCCCACCCTGCGACACTAAACCAAGGGGACAGATGCATGGATGCGCGCGCCAACAGCCAGAGCGTTTACTGCATGCGCCGAACAAAAAAAGAAGTAGAAAGAAAAAAGAAGAAAAAAAGGAGCCTTTGTCATGGAAGCTGACCTAAATTTGGCATATCATCGCTCTGGCGATGGCTTTTGTTTGCTTAACCGCCTTCAGCGCTTGCTCACGCGCGGCATCATCGATCGGGTCGATGCAACCCATCCATCTGCTGCTGGATTATCCGCGGGGCTATTTTCGTCTGCGCATGTTCAGCGAGACATGATCCGCAGAACAAGCGCCCAGTCGAGAGCTGATCGCGTCAAGACGATGCCTCCCTCCTCGACACGGTCGATCCTCTTTCTCTGCGCGCAGCCATGGCTGACGAGCGAGAAGGGACCTCAGCCTGTTCCAGTGCTGCTGGCTAGCAACACACGCCCCTCAACAAGCCACGCTACTCCGATTTCGGAAGACAACCGAGACAAGAGAGAGCATGCAAGACATTAGAAACGGTTGGGGGTTGTAAGGTTTAATGGTGCATGGCAGAACTGAGCTGAGCTGAGCCTGCACATGCGCACGGATCCCTCTGTTCGACTTGTGTACTTTCTCTCCGCACGATGCTCATTCATGCGGTATCGTCAGCTTCATTTCACGAGAAACACATTCTCACCCTTTTAGGAAATAGTGCGTCTCCATCCTCTCCCTGCTATGGTGCCTCATCTTGCATTGATCAGCCAATAGTCGATGTATGGTGTGGTGTGGTGTGGTATCCGGGGACCAGCCTTGCAGGACCAACCTCGTCGATGTTGATCTTGGGGGGGGGGAGAGGGGGAGAGAGGGGGGGGGAAGGATCCCGCTCTGCGCCGTCGCCTTGACTTCACGTCTAGCCTTTCATACATTGTCCAATCCAAGAGGCATACTGTCCCGCCAATCGTTCGAGTCTCACTCAGAAGCAAAAAGATCAGCCCCCTCCCCCTCCCCCCAAGGGTCATGATTCATGGTGGGCAGCTCGATCGATTAGGGCATGTGGCTGATCCCTCTTCTTTTTCTCCCATCTTGACGATATGCTGATTGCTGCTTTCCCCCCATCTTCCCGCCACATCTTCAAAGTGTATGGGCTGGGGCAAGGGGCGCCAGGGGCAGACCTCAGCCAGCCGAGAGTCAATGGTCGAAGACGGTCCATCATGGCTGGTGCCACGACGGTTGTGCCTTTCTGGGCAGTATGTGGCAGCTCTCCCCAGCCACCGTTGTCGACGACATTTCGTGCAAGAGAGGCCTGTGGTGGGGCTCACTTCCAGCCACAACAACTTGTTGCCCCCCCCCCCCCCCCGGGGTGCTGGTGCAGTGGACGGATTACTGCGCCACAACAAACTTGGCACTGACAATCCATCTCACCTCTTCATTGCGCGGCACACTTGACCATCGGACTTTACCCACCTGATTCGCTATCGCCATTGCTCAGCTTGCTCTACTAACTAATTTTCAGCTCAGGAGGAAGAGAGGTATCATGTCGGCCATTTCCAACGGTTTGAGATATCATTTCTGGCACGAGAAGCATCCTGCCTGACAGCCGAAGCAGTGGGATAATTTCACACCGGCGCCGAGGGAACCGAAGGACAAATCCTTTGTGGGCCGCGCTGCCTCGAACCCTTGTGGTTGTTTTCATTGCGGCCAGATCTGAGCTCTCAACGACGGTCGCCCCAGCGCAAGCGAGCCAGCCGTCCTGTAGGCATTCTGATTCGGTCCGCACTCGTGGCAGGGAGGTGGATTCTCATAGAACATGCTCTGCCATTCAGCGTCGCAAAAGGGCCAGTATCTCTAGGCCACTCACCCATACACCACGGCCCTGATCGATTCATTGGCCTTGCGGTCCCCAATCCTCATCATGTGAGGCCGCCTTTGGAGAGAACCACCGATACTACATCAGTAACTTCCCGTTTCTGTCTTGTCCTCCCTCATGGCCAGCCGACCGCCACTGAAATGTTGTCTTGCGGAGCCGTTGATAACCCTCAAGGCCCACTGGCTTTTTTCCCCCCCTTCTTCCTTCCTTCCAGGGAGGGGGTGTGTTTAACATTCGGCCGAGTGGGGTCAGTAATGGTTCGTTAAGATCTTCACCGGTCCCACAAGACATGGAGACTGACGAAGATCTCGTGCGGAGGTTTTCATGAAGACTCATCTTCCTTTTTTTTTTTTCTTCTTCTTCTTCTTCTTCTTGCCCCCCCCCCCTGCAACGGACACGACGCGACCCATTCGGGCGATTTTTGCCTCCCAGTCGTTCAAGGAAAAGAAAGAAACTTCTCGTCAGGTGGACGTTGTGGGCCGAGGCAGAAGACAGACGAAGGCCGGAGAGACGAACTTGTTCCCCTTGTCTTTGAAACTGACCGCAATTCACGCCTCCACGTGAACGACCGAGACGAAACGTGGGCCGCGGCGCAAGCCCGAGACAGCGTGCGCTCGTGGGTTCGGGCAGAAGGCCAGAATATTGCCCAAAACCTGAACCAAGGTCTCACACCTTGCCGCGCTGGATCGACGCAATTGATCCTTTCCTTGGCTCGAGTCGAACTGTCGGTGAGAGCCTCGAAGCAGGCGGAGGCGGGGGTGAACTTGGTCATCGTCGTCATTCAAAATTTTTTTTTTCCTTTCCTGAGCGCCGGTGGCTGGGCCGACGTGCCGTCTTCTGAGCCGTCCTGCTTCACAACGCTTGAGCAACTTTTTTCACGATCGTCTCGGGGGAGAGGGGGGGGGGGAGGGGGCAGGGCAGCCTACGAGGGAGGGCCCTTCGCGTGTGCAACAAGTGTGGGACAGGGAGGCAAACCGCGCTGGCTGGGTCCCCTTGGAGTTTGCTCGGCGCACGCCCTCTCTGTCCGCCCTTGCAAGCCACTTTGCACGCTCTCTCAGTGCACTCTACCCCATAACAGGACTGGATCCGATTCAATGCGGACCCGGGGCCTCGACTTGTCTCTTGCAGTTCTCTTAGTACAAAGCATCTCGAGGGACCTGTCGACTACCCGACTGGCGTGCCTGCCTGCATAGTATGGCGCTGCAGCAGCATGAAATGAACTGAATGCAACATCTGCGATGAATGCAAGTGGGCACAAGTCCCTATCCCTCGCATATGCACCCTGCGCGGAGATGCCTGCGGACGCGGGCCGACAATGGCATCTGCACGAATTGCCCAACAGTGGGTTCGGATACCCACCGGGCCACCACAACCTTGTGAGTGAGAGAGGGGGGAAGAGGAAGAAGAAAAAAAAATGAGGCTTGAGCTAAAGTAGTTCCCTGTCGACCGCCTGGGGAGGTTGGCTGCAGATACTACTAACAGTATGGCCCCATACTATGTGATGAACTATGGTAGTGTGTATGTGTGCTCGGCGTTGCCAAATACCCATGCTCTCTCTCTCTCTCTCTCTCACTCTCTCTCTCTGTGGAAGTGGTCTCGGCGGTCTTTCCCCAGAGAGCCGAGTTCAGCTCCGGTAACAAGCCACAGGAACAGGTGTTGCACGGGTCAGGTGCTTCCTACGGTGGTCACGATGTATGCAACGCACCGAGTCAATTGGACGGCTCACAAAGCAGGGACCAGGGCTCTCCTTTATTCAGATCGTCAGTGATGGTTTTTTTTAATTTTCTTTTTGTTTTTTTTTTTGCCCCCAGCACTGGGCAGACTGGCAAATGGGCAACCCGGGCGAGTCCGTTTCACCAGAAGAGTCTCGACTGCGAGGGGCGAATAACGGACTGTTGCTCCAATGCACAGGTGACCTTGACAGAAAGGTTCAGATCTTGTCCACACCTGTGAGATAGATGCTCGGCAAGGCCAATGTCGGCACACCGAGGGTGAGCAGGAGAAGGAGGAGGAGGGGAGGGGTGGTGACCAAGTCCACAGGAGGGAAGACTCCCCTTGCCCCAGTTTGTATCCTCCACTCCACCCTCCTACTTCCTCCCATGTCGCTTGGGGATAATCTGTGCCGGCCCAGGTCCAGTTTCTCATCGGATCACCCAGAAGGGGTCAGGCTAAATCGACCGTTGTCTGCGGTAAGATTGAGATCCATGTACTTACTATGGTAAGTTGAGGGTACACAAGATGAGGGGGTTTGCGTCTAATTCAGCATGCCGTAGCTCTCTTGTCTTTGGCTTGCCGTCCCTCGCATATGACAGGCTCTTGATATGCACCCCATGAAGGCCACAGCTTATCGGCATATCATCTGCTGACCACCACCACCAACCCCCCCCCACCCAACCCAAACGCTCAGATGGATTATTGAATTCGACCACATGACTATGGACGAGAGACTGCGCTCGCTCGGACTTCAGGAGCGATGGAGACAAAGCACTAACAAAAGGATCAAGCAAAGAAGTCGAACGGACCATAATGCGGTTGTCCTCCTGAGATGTTCGTTCCCCGCTCAGCAGCAAAACCGAATGCGACAGGCAGGGAGGAGAAAGGGAGGAATCACAGTATGCAGCTCAGGCTGATAAGTGACAGAGCTTGCTGCATAGCACACACCCTCCCGCCCCCCGGGGAAGCTTGTGGATAGTCGCCCCTCGTCCAGTGCTCCAACCCATGCATCCTTCATGGTCGCATCTGGAATCCCTCTATCCTGATCCTGGGCCCTGTCACGGTGCCCTGGTCCCTGGTCCCCGGTGTCCGGAGTTTTCCCTTGCCAAGAGGATCCATGCCTTTTCATACTATGGTTACCCGTCGAGTGGTCCTACTCTTGATGCTCGGCGCTTGAGGTTGACCAATCATGGCTGGGGGCCGTCCAGCAGCCTCGCCAATCACCACCCAGAACAGCAACATGGCGGAAACTCGCTGCAGCTCTCCCTGGCCACCTCTGGACTGTCCTGATGCCCGACCCTCCCCCCCCCCCAGCCAACCAGCCGGTGAGTCTTTGCTCGCTTGCCGCTGTGCGGAGCAATGCCTGTCTACACCATCATGATTGCCAAAAATACCCTGGGAAACGCACCACCACAGTGTACCATCGGCTGCTACTTCGTGGTGTGGGTTGCCAGCAGACACACACAGAGACGCACACACTCTCTCCCCCATCCCAGGACCAGCTTGATCGCAGGTCTTCCTGTTTTTCCCTTGAATCCCCCGTCGAGCCCACACTCCCCCCCCCCCAAGGGGCCCCTCTCCTTCCTGCTCCCCTTCCCCTCCCAAGAGTCGTCGCATCCGCCCGACCGATTCCGGTGCAGGTGTGTATGTGTGTGTGTGTGTGTGCGTGCTTGCTTTTTCTCGTACCAACGGATTTGACCGTGCCCAAAGATTCCCAGGAACGGGGCCGAACCCCACTGCAACCTCTATCTGTTCGAAACGCACCCTCTCTCATGCCCACCTATCACTCGCACTTTGTGACCGACAGTTGACATGCATATGCCGGTGCTGTGATTGCCCCATAGCTCCCAAACTTTTTCCTACTCGCACTACAACTGTTATAGCGGTGTTGGTTCTGTCTCTGCCATACATAACCTCGCGTAGGCGCCCGCCGCCCGATCTAAGACCTCCTCTGACCGGTATTTTCTCGATTTTGCGACCCGCTTTCAATTATATGAGCACACCGGTCATTCCCCTCTTTTTTCCATTGCCCTTATACTTGTCCTCGCTATAAACAAAACAAAACTAAATCGAGGACGGACAAACGCATCTTTCTATCTTTTTTTTTGTTTGTTTTCACCCCCATCATCCGTCTACAAACCGCGGTTGCTGTTTGGTTTAGACAGCCCACCCCCGCCGGCAACGGCACTTTTTCTTTGAACTGGCATACCGGATTACTGTTTAATACAGACATTACTTACACACATATATACATACATACACACACACACCGGCACCGATCGCCGAGGTGACACACACACACAAAATGGTGAGCTTAAAGAAGCACCCGCAGACCACGATAGAGAGGGGACGCACATCATTCACACCCAACTTCCAGGAAACAATGTCGCGGCACGTCATGGCCGAAAGACCACATCGGGAGATGGAGGAGAAGTCGCGGTTCCGCGAGACCTTCTTCTCGCTGAAGAGTGTGGTGCAACAAAGGCCCGACTCGATTCATACCGAGTTTATGGAAACAGACTGGGATGAGGATGATATACTCAGTGAATTAGAGGATAGTGGAAGTTCACCTCGGCACAGTATCGACTCTGTAAGTCACTTGATGCTCTCTCTCTCTCTCTCTCTCTCTTGTCATTTCACTATCTTTTCCCCTCAATAATGAGAGAGACCTTGTCTCTGGGTTTACAACCCCTTTCTGGAATGATATTTCCCTTTCCAGAAATTCATCTCGTCACATGTTCAAGTTTCATGAGTAATAGTAGCTGATACCATCCCCCCCCCAATGTATAGTCCGGCCGCCCAAGTATGACAACTCTGTCAACCTATGATGAGGTTCGCACGCCAGACCAGCGCTCAGTTGCGCGTTTTGAAATGGGCCCAGATCCGATCAAGCCGACTCTTGGCCCAAGGGGCCCCCACCTGTTCCGTAGTTCCATCAGCTCGACGAGCTCGCTCGAGTTCCAGAATGCGCTCTCGCTGTCGCCCATCACGCCCAAGGCGCCTGGTCAGGAGGTGGAGTTCCAGCTGCCCATCACCTTTGCTGTGGACCTGGAGACACCAAGAACGGCCATACACACCGGACCGGTGCGGTTCACCAGCGCGAAGCTGGACACGGCAAACCTGGCCCAGTGGGCGCCGGAGAAGGTTGCGCAGTGGATGCTCAACGCTGGCGTTGAGCTGCAGTTTGCGGAGAAGTTTATCGAGAATGATATCAACGGGGCGATCCTGATCACGCTGAAGTTCGAGGACCTGAAGGAGCTCGGCATCGCCTCTTTTGGGGTCCGGACCAAGGTGTGGGAGGAGATTGCCAAGATGAAGGACATCCGCGCCGCCTCTCCAGACCCGGAGACGCCCATCGAGGATGAGCCGAGCAGGGAGGTGAAGAGGGAGATGAGGAGACAGGAGCGAAAGGAGGATGGTGGAGGCGTGAAGCAGCGCAGCCAGAGCAGCCGGCGGCGCAAGCACCACAACGAGGACACCATCCGGCCTGGCGAGTCTGTCTCCATCGTCGGCATCGAGCAGGTCCTGCCAAAGCCCCACCACTGCTCCAAGGGCGACAAGTGTCGCAAGTGGCAGAAGCAGCAGCGCATGATCGAGGCCTTCAAGAACGACCATCCCTTTGTCAACCTGGACAGCGGCGGTGTCGTCATGGTTGCTGGTGATCCCGGGAACCCTGCCACCGCCAGAGCCATCAGGCCCGACGACGAGGTCGTCTTCCGACCTATTTCAGACGCCGTGCCCTCGGTGGTCGCCTCGTCTGACATCCTGGGCTCCGAGGGTCTCGCTCCGCTCCAGTATCTGCAGCAGGCCACGCTGAGAAACGCCCAGGCCCGCGAGCAGCAGAACAACATCCAGCAGTTCCTCGAGCTGCAACACCAGATGGCCGCGGCTACGGGTGGCGAGGAGCACGTCCCCCCCCCCCCCCCCCCCCCCCGGCCCCCCCCCCACCCCCCCCCCCCCCCCCCGCCCCCCCCCCCCCCCCCCCCCGCCCGGCCCCCCCCCCCCCCCCCCCGAGGGGGGCACCTTTGGC